>CAUYPK010067654.1:0-34326 GCA_963574355.1 Loris lydekkerianus | reverse complement strand
CAAGTTTACAGTGAGCTAGTTTTTCACCACTTAACCACAGCCTGGGCAAAAGAGTTAGACAATGTAAATAAACAAGGAAAAAAAAAAAAAAAAAAAAAAAAAAAACCACTGTGATAATTCTAAATGAGGGCAATTCTTTCTTCAAAGAAGGCCCAGATATACTCTGGCCTGACCTAAAAGTGAGTATTCTGACACAACTATAATTTTCCAACATTCACAAAAAGAATTTGCAAATAATATTATCATCTATTGCCTCCCCTAAACTTATCTTTGCTTTGAAAATATTCAGAAAATGTCCAATCTCAATAAAAGATTAAACTAAGATGAACCATTTATTGAACACATACTATAAGGCTAGCACTTGACATCATCTTACTTAGAACTCATACACAGATTAAAAAAGAAGAAGAAGAAGTCATTATTCCTGTCTTTCAGAAGAGGAAACGAAGGCCCCATCCGTGCCACCGCAGGACGTCAGAGGTGGGACTCAGCACCACTCAGCAAGGCCTGCACTCTCTCACCATAATGGTATGACTCCTTTTCAAAGATTCACTCTTTAGGGGATCTAAGAAAACAAACACCATATCCAAGATTAGTCACCCATCAAATTACTTATCTAAATGGTTTAGTCTTTTCTATTCCAAGCCACTGAAATGAGTTCCTTCAGAAGCCCTACCTGCATGTGCCTGCTACTTATGGGTACATCATGACCATGGAGCAGTGGGAAATGGAAAAGAGACATCATGAAGAAGCACTGAGACACACAGGAAATCCCTAGAAGCGGAGATGTCCAGCAAAGATGTTAGAGAATAACAAGGTCTAACGCAATCCTGTATCATTCACATAATTTGGGGATTAAATATACCATCCCTTTCCTCAAAGGGATGTTATTAGTTAACACTCAGGGTTTACCACAATAGTCACGCTTGTTGAAATTAACCGTTAAAATAATTTCTGTATCCTAATGCAGCTCCAGGAAGTTAGCAAAAATTAAGCCAAAGGAAAGCTTCTTATGGTAACCTAGACACTAAGTCAGTGTCACTCAGAGCACTCTAAGCATGCAAATACAAAAAAGCATGAATATGAAACAAACAAACTGAAGGATGTAGAGTTGCTATGTAAATACATCTCTCATTTTGCCTAAAACTCATTTCTTTGAACAGTGACCTTTCCGTTTGTATTATTTATTTATACACAACTTTTCAGAAACTTGCCTTGGCGTAAGCAAGGGAGAAGGTGACCATCCCAGGCATAGCTTTCCAGCTAATGCCCATCTGGTGGAGAAATATTAACGATGTGTGAAAATACCCAGTATCTCTTTAGTCTTTTTCTAGGCCCATCTGTTCTCTAAAATTCACATTTTACTCAAGAGTATTCTATCTCAATCAGATTACCTGGGCTAAGTGTGAGAAAAATTCTGCTCCTTGTCTCCTTCCACTATGCTGTATGGGAGAAAAAATAAAAGTAATGTCACTGCCAGTCTGCTATCAAGAAGAGTAATGGAGGGGAGTTATCAAAGAGGAGAAAAGAGTGGTCCAACCCTAAGGGAAAAGGAGGAGGCAGGGTGAGGGCTGGAAGGAGGCGCTCTAAAACAATAGGAGGAGGAAGAGAAGACGATGAACTAACCCAGGCCTCCCAGTTCTGAACACCAAGTTCCAAACCCAGCTCTGACTTTTTCTGACCTTGGGCAAATCTTTTGGTTTTTCTGTATCCTAATGCAGCTCCAGGAAGTTAGCAAAAATTGAGCCAAAGGAAAGCCTCTTACAGTAACCTAGTGAAATGTCAGTCCTCGCTTACCAATAAAGAAAGAGAAGCTAAGCTACCTATGATCACACATGTATACAAAACAATTAATGTGATTTGGGATTTGTTTGTTTGATTTTGTGTGGGGTCTCACTGTGTTGCCCAGGCTGGTCTCCAACTCCTGGGTTTCAGTGATCCCCCGCCTCAGCCTCCTGAGTAGCTAGAACTAAAGGTGTGCACCACGATGCCTGGCAATGTGTTATTATTAGTGAACCCTATAATTTGTTGGAAATTATTTTTAACTCATGAAATGCATTTAGTGTTAACTCTTCTTTACCGCTCCGCCTTTCTGAGCAACACATTCCACTATCAGTTCTGCCTTTAGAATGCTTTCCCTGGTATTCTTGTCAACTTATTCCACTATTTTAAATAAATGACTTTTATAAACAAAAACAGATTTTCACCTCCCTTAAACAATTGGTCTGATCAAATCTGCTCGCAGCTAACCTTCACTGCATCCAGTTATATTTTTAATCTCTCCAACCTCTTTTTCTCCAATTTGCTCAGGTCCTCTCCAGTATACAGTATCTCTTTGTGATAAAGTGACAGTCTAAATTCAATGCCTGTTGTCAAGTCAGACACTGAGACACAGATCACCACCTCCCTGCTTTGACATCGATACTTCAGTACACACAGGCTTGAGCTAAAATGATACTGGCTGCCAATGACACTGGAAACTCATATATTATCTTCTTTCCACCCATACCCAGGTTCAATTTCAGAATTGTACCTTTTCAGAGTGTTTTTTGTTTTTTTTTGCAAAAATAAGTTGATATGCTATAAATTTTTTTAGCTCAATTAGTCTGCATTATATTCAACTGCCTTCATTTTACATACTCATTTGAAAGTTCTTGTCCTATCGGTTCTTTTTATATATACATCACTTTCTATGCATTCATACTTTGCTATATAGTCTTACCCAGTAAATTCAGAACTCAATAAACACATGTTCATTGCTTTATGTGCCCATATTTCTCAAGAGTTCCAATAGGAGTCTCATTCAAGCTAAATCCCAACTTGGTCACTTACTAGCCAGGTGACCCTGGGCAAATGATTTTCCTCTCTAATCCTGAGTTTCTATCATTATTGACATGAGATATAAAAACAAAAAGGGAATAAGAAGGTACAGGGAGTGTATAACAGGGCCTGCCACCGTGTAAGGGCTAAGCAAATGTTGTCCCCCCCCCCCTTTGTCTCTTTCTTATAAACATGTGTTCATTAAAACACAACCCACGGGTGGCACCTGTGGCTCAGTGGGTAGGGCACTGGCCCCATATGCTGAGGGTGACAGGTTCAAAACTGGCCCCAGTCGAACTGCAACAAAAAATAGCCGGGCGTTGTGGCGGGTGCCTGTGGTCCCAGCTACTTGGGAGGCTGAGGCAAGAGAATCACCTAAACCCAGGAGTTGGAGCTTGCTGTGAGCTGTGTGAAGCCACAGCACTCTACTGAGGGCGATAGAGTGAAACTCTGTCTCTACAAAAAAAAAATAATAATAACAATAAATAAAACACAATCCATCAGGATTTTTAAATTAATGCTTAGTGTAAGAAATTGCAAAGCAAACTCAGATTTAGAAAAACTGCAAAATTTTGGCCATATGGAAAAACAAAATTCAATCATTCTATATAGTACATTAGCTCAGGGCTCTCTTGATTTGGTTCTGGTAGGAAAGAAAAAAAAGTCATCTTGTTCTTTCTAACTGCTTATAGCCCTCTTAATATTAAATAAATCATAATAATAAGTAAAAGCTCATAATTTAACTCCACTTATTAGCCCTAGACAAAGTCACTACTTAAGAAGAACACCTAACATACTTAATGTATGTTCCATTGTTAGAGAACCCAATAGCCCACCTGTAACATACCTAAATATTAAGTTTCTGTTTCTGCAGGGTTCTCAATGACTGCCTGCCCAACTTTATTCTTAAAGAAGTCAAGTGAATTTTTTTTTAAATGTCATTGTACCTTTAATTTTTTTTTTTTTTTTTTTTTTTTTTTTTTTTGACAGAGTCTCATTTTGTTGCCCTCGGTAGAGTGTCGTGGCATCCTCGCTCACAGCAATCTCAAACTCTTGGGCTCACATGATCCTCTTACTTCAGCCTCTGAGTAGCTGTTACTGTAGGTGCCTATGACAATACCCAACTAGTTTTACAGACAGGGTCTTGCTCTTGCTTAGGCTCGTCTCAAATTCCTGAGCTCAGGAGATCCACCCACCTCGACCTCCTAGAATGCTAGGATTACAACTGTGAGCTACCACCACTCAAGTGCATTTTTTGATATCTGTTAATCATAAGTAAATTCTCCAAAACAGAGATACTCTATCCAGTCCAGTTCACCTAGCTGCATTGCTTCTTAGATATCTAAGAATTTATGGTAATTAATTCCCACCAACAGTGAATTTGCAACAACCTAAAAGTACATTATATAATGTTAATTCTGCAAAAATATCTTCATGATTTCAAATTCTACCACTTTATTATTGGATGAAAGCAAGTACATGTGTTTGATACTTTATTTATAAAACCTTAGGAAATCTTCAGCAGCGCCTATGGCTCAGTGGGTAGGGTGCTGGCCCCATATACCAAGGGTGGCAGGTTTAAACCCAGCCCTGGCCAAACTGCAACAAAAAAATGAATGGGCATTGTGGCAGGCACCTGTAGTCCCAGCTACTCGGAGGCTGAGGCAAAAGAATGCCTAAGCCCAGGAGTTGGAGGTTGCTGTGAGCTGTGATGTCACAGCACTCTACTGAGGGCAATAAAGTAAGACTCTACCTCTACAAAAAAAAAAAAAAAAAAAAAAAAAAAACTCTGAAGCATGATTCTCAATAATTATCACATTTTAATTATCATCACTCATGTATATAATAACTATAGTACAATCCCACAGCCAAATACAGACCTTTTTCTGTACTAAGACAATTTTACTAATATGTATGCTTCTGTACCTAATCTCATTTGTAACCAGAGGACTCTTACCTACTCAATTTTTAAATGCTCTCTTGAAATCAATGAAAGGATTAAGACTATTGCCAAGCCTTATTAACAACTTTTAATGTTTTTAATTATTTGACCATATCTATTCAACAACAGCAATCAAATGGCTACTTTTAAGGTTCTCCCTCAAAACAACTTTAATTATCATTAAATTAAATGAATCTCTTTATTGCCATATCATTAGAAACCTCACAACTAAATAAATACACCTTATTTGAACATTTCCATATTGAAATGAAGTCTCATCATTATAGTCACCTTTTCAAAAGTCCTTTATTTTGTTCCCATTAACCACAAAACTTTTTTTAATTGTAAACAGATTGAAAGTCTATTTACCACTCAGGCTAAAATAAAATAATGTGGAATCTTCTGCCTATATAATTAGCATTGAAGAACTAACAGTATATCATTAAAAACATTTGCACATTAGCAACTAGTACCACTTTCACTTAACACCTCCATAAACAAATTATATGCACCCTAAACACATACTTAAATAAATAACTCACTTATGTTTTAGATCTCTCTTTAAGAATGTCTAATATTGACATTCTAATGGTGCTTCTGCCTAAAATGTCATCTCAAATTCTCTGGGAAATGAGACAAAGTAGACATCCAGAAATAAATATGAATAAAAATATTAATATAGCAGCTTCTTATTTGTAGGCAGCATTTATAGGCAGTTAAGAAAAAAGTTAAAAGTATTTATGAGAGGAAATAATAAACCTCAATATAAAGGGAGCAAAAAGTATGGTATAAAGGTTTTAGAACTTGGGTTATGGAGTTCAAACACCCCTGGCTGAATCCTAGCTCCACAGCTCAATTAAATGATCCTTGAGTGGATCAAATTCTCTAAATCTTAATTTCCTCTTCTGCAAAGCAGAACTCATAAGAGTACCTAACTTTCTGGGGTTTTATGAAGAGCAAATGAGATTATCCCTGGAAAAGCATCCAGAATAGTATTTGACACATAGCAAACATTCAATAAATGTTAACCATTATCATCATTTCTACACTGCAAATATACATATATATAAATATGACGACACCATGTAATGAAAACAGCTGAATAAATACAACTCTTCAGTACATAAACCAGACCAATAAATATCCAAGCCAGCTAGTAAACGCACAGATATATTCAGACCATAGGTCTCAGCTTCTATTCATTAGACCTTAAGCTGCCCTCACTGCCAGCATATATCTCATCCTGAACAACCAAAAGAACAGTCTGGTTACTCACATTATATCACATTAATGTGTAAATTCATCACTTCAGCAAGAAAACCGCAAACAAGTAGTTCATTCATGACTCATTTTATTCATAACAATCTCAAACTTGTCACCCAAAAATCAGTTTTTACAACTACAGTTTAATGAAGTAAACATATTCACATCTAAATTCATTCAGCGGTGTCAAAAAAATCAATGTCAACTATTTGAAAGGAGAAGATATGGTTAGTCCACTAAACGTGGATTGCTGAGAAAATGCATCATTATTTTGATGAGAACAAGCTTAAATCACGAGCAAACACTATTAATTTACACAGTGATGACCCCTTGTCTATGACTACATTCAGTCACTTCATGTTAGATCAGAGTCTTACAATGAAAACATCTACATGTAAAAGAGGAAGTTGCATCTTTAAAGGAAAGGATCTTACCTTTATTGCAAAATTCCAGGATAGTAAAAAGGAAAAGCTAAAATGTTATAGTAGAGTATGAGTATAATTTTTTCCATCTAGGCTCAATATCTTATCAAAAATAGAAAACTCCATTTTCCCTAAGGATAATTTATAATTAGAAATTAGATTCCTCAATAATTCAATGACCGAAATCTTTATTAAAGTCAAATGACCTTTCTACTTAAATTTTCTCCTTAATATAGGCAGGTATCATCTCTACAGATAATAAAGTCTTGATATACATATTAAATGAGCTTTTTCCCCTCTATGTTCATCCTTTAATTTGACATTCTAACAGTTAATTATTTTAAAAGTACAACAAATTACTAATGTATTCTGGTAAGTGTTCTGACTTTTATAATATTTTTAATGTCTCCATATTTATTTTATCTTGAGAAATGTTCAAGTTTTCCTCTTATATATCTCTTTTTAAAATTATCATTTAAAAAGTTTATAGCTAGTGAAGGGAAATGTGTACAATTTTATTATAGTATTAAAAAAACCATTAGAATTTCAAAACCTAGAAAGTAGAATTGAGATATGTGCATTAAATTGTCATTAGGTTCAAAGGCTCTGGCCACAAACAACACACTTACATATACAGGCTCATCCAAGTAAAAATATGAAATGCACATAAAAATACAGTAATTGCATCTGAAATACTTAAAATTTTAATATTTAAGTATCTGTTTACAAAATAAAAGTAGTTAAATAACATTTCAGGCATCATGATAGAAAGCCCTCACGTTTGGAAAGTGAAAAATATATCTTGGAAAGTCAAAAATAAACCTCACTCTTTGGATGCCACTTTAAATCAAGTAAATTTCATTGGGAATAGATCAAAGAAAGTAACCGTTATATGTGTATTTTTGAAAACACAAATTCATCCATCACTTCACCCAGAAGTGTGACATGAGGTAGGCAAAATGCTTTACCATCACTTTTTTCATTAACCAAAATAAATCGTAAAAATGAAGCAAAGTGATTAAATGAATTCCTGAAGAATACCAGCTAATCGTCAGCAATTCCACTTTTTTATTAGGTTTCTTATCTTTCTAGTTCATACAGGAAAAAAACATAGAGTATCATCTGAGAGAAAAGCATATACACTTCATGAATACTAACATTTCCAAAGGAGATGTGGGAATATCCAGCTCTAAATTTTACACATCACCAAGCATTAACAAAAAAAGAAAAAAGGAACGTGAACAGGAACCTTCTGCAGCCCAAGTCACTAACGAGCCAAATGAAAAGAATAAAGTGCGATCTCTCCAGCCCTCTTTCTTAGCTACTGTACGTTTCTACCTGGTTTACTACTAAGAAACGGATTTCAGCTTTCATGATGCTTTCAAAAGGGCTTTTCTTAGCAAATGTCTGCACTCCTCAGGCAAGGCCGTTAAGGCAACTTAATCCCTCATGAATTGCTCAGTGGAAGAAATGCTGGTTCTCAATTCAAAAATTAATTCTTTAGCTTTTTCTGTATTAAGAATCATGGAAAAAACCGTAACTACAATTTAGATTCAGAATGTTATCTTGAAGACTCTCAAGACAAATAGGAGCCTAGGGAAGAAAAGATGACGCTGGGGGAGGGGGCGCAGAGAGTGCGGGAAAGATGCTGGTCAATTCCGAGATGATGCAGGAATGACATGGCACCTGGACCATGCTAGCCCTCGTCCACCTCCGGCAGAGTCTGTGCCTCGGGCGTGTGAAGAGGGGCACCCGCAAACACACCACCTTTTATTCTTCTACTCCCGGAGGAGAATGGTGGGGAAGCGTCTCTGGAGAAAGCCTCGCCACAACAAACGATTTCTTTCTCCTCGCACCCCGCCTCCCTAGCTAGGGGCAAGCGACGACCGTCTCCAACAGTAGACAGCTGAGAGGATGGGGAACCGGGGCGAGGGCGAAAGCATCTCCTTGGGGGCGGGAGGGGGGATTCAGGGGGTTAAAACCCTACAGCCTCCGGGAGGGTGACAGGAAAACAAGGGGGGGTGTTGAGCCGGGAAAACAGGAGAGGGGACTGGGAAGCGCCCGGCGCGCTACGCAGGGAGGCTTCCCGGGGCGGGCGCTCACCGAGCGGTGGGGGGAAGTCGATCCGGGCAGACCCCCTCCCCGGACTCCCAGACCGGAGGACGGGGAGGAAATGGCTTTGTATCGCAGGATGAAAGGCAGACAGAAGGGCCACCAGGCGGGGGAGGGGGGACGGTGGCGCGGAGACGGAGGATGCCCGGAGTCGGGGGACCCCGCCCGCCCCACGGACATCACAGCTGTAGAGCCCACCATTCCGCCGCAGTCCCCAGTCCACCCTCTGGCTCCCACCGCCTGTCCAACGGCCCGGAGCCGGGTCATTCCTCTCCCCGGCCGCATTCCCACTCCGCACCCTGCGCGCTCACCTGCCCACGAAGTTCTCGAGCACCGAGCTCTTGCCGGCGCTCTGGCCGCCCACCACAGCGATTTGCGGCAGCTCCAGCAGACAGCTCTGTCCCAGCGCTGAAAAGGCGTCCTGCAGACGGTTCACCAGAGGGATCAGCTCCTCCATCTCCCGGTTCCCCATCTTGCCTAAGCGGCCGGCTACCGGCAGGTCCCTGCTAGTCTCTAAGACCTGGCCGGGAGTCGAGGCCGCCCTGTCCTGGCTGCTGTTGCAGCGCCGGGATCAGTTCGCCGGACACTGGCGCAGACGCTGGATCCCGCCGCTAGCCCGCCGCTCAGCTCCTGACAGCTAACGGCCCGCAGCGCGCTTGCGCGGAGGGCAGGGGCGTGGCCTGGTCCCGAGACAGCCCCGCCTGCGCCCCGCCCCGCAGCCGCCCCGCCCGGGTCTTTCCAGCTGGGCAGCGCAGCCCCGGCGCGCAAGCACTGCCTCCCAGCTGCGGCCAGATGCCATGGCCTGTGCCTTCTGCTGTCCAGGCTCAAAGGCAAAGTTACGGCGCTAGGTCAAGGAATGGCATGTAATCATCATCTACCAGCAGCACTGTTCCCTTTCAGCAGCTACCAAGCCAAAGCCCAGCAGAAAGCACCACCACCGCTCACAACATAGCGCCGTCACCACCAGTAGCAGCAGCAGCAGCAGCGACTCCTCCAAGGTACACCTCCCAAAACGAAATCACATGTGTCAAGCTCTACTCCAAAACTCATAATGATTCCTCTCCAGGTGGCCAGTCTTTTGGAGTCTAAATTCAATCTTACACCCCCAAGCCCCTTAGTAAAGTGACCTTACTTAACTATTTAAAGACTCGTCCTACCTAGCCAGACATAAGCAAAGGTAGATAGAAGCTATCAGCTTACCTGTGGCCCTCCCGTTCAATCTACCACGCTGATTCTGGCCTGTGAGATTCCCCAGGCCTTAGCCCTCTTATTCCATCTCTTTCTATAGTGTCTATCAAGAGCCGTGCACTGAGCACCCATTCTGTGTGGGCTTCTGGGCCTGGTGATAGAGACACAAAGATAAATGGCCATCCTTCTCTTAGCCTCCATAAAGTGTTCCTTTTTCATCTGCTTCACAGACACCAACCAGTACTCCTGAGGATTTAATATATGGGCATTTTCTTGTCTCATGCTTCATGCTGTGACTGAGGACTTTCCCATGGCATTAACTCCACAAGAAGACTAGAGACTACAGAAATTGTCATTGCTGGAGCATGTCTCCCCCTGCACCATATAATACACCAAGTGGGTCCCAGACCTCACTACCTAAGTGTCTGGCCAATACCTCAGACTCAGTTTATTCAAAACAGAACTCATCTTTTCTAATTCCAGCATTTAATATTGTAAATGTCCCTTTAATCCTAAAAAGACTTGTATAAAAATGCTCACTATAACAAAAAGACTGAAATAATCCAAATGTCTGTCAACAAGTGAATGAATAGACAAAAGTGATATGTGCATACAATTAAATATTCTCAGCAGCAAAAATGAGTAGACTTCTGATATAACAACATGGCCGAATCTCAGATGAATTATGGAGAATGAAAAAGCTCAAACAGAACATGTTGTTTGGTTCCATTTCTATGAAGTTCTACAATAGACTAAACTATTTGATGGTGATAGGAATCAGAAATGTGGTTATCTTTGAGGGGGTGGAAATTGATTGCAGGAGTCATGAGGAACCTTTCTGCAGTGATGGAAATGTTTTATATATTGATTGGGATGTGGGTTTACATTTGTCATAACTCATCAAACTAAACATTAAATGCTATGCATTTCACTGTGGATTATATTTCAATTTTTTTTAAAGCAGGAGAGAAAGAAAAACAAAACATCTTCCCCACTGAAGTGGATCTCTATTCAAATGTCTTCCTGGGATATTTTTTCTAAGAATCACTCTTCCATCCACCACATGTTGTAGCCAGAACAGTCATAAGGATAGAGAAGCCTGAGGGAAAACTAACCAAGCCCCGACCACAGCCAAGTGCACCAGTGTGGGCACCTGACTTGAGCTGCACCAATCAAAGCCCTGTCCCAGGAATATGGAATTGAGAGACAGTTTGCCCTTTGTCTGAGTGACTGAATTACAGCTGAGGAGTAAAATTGGCAACTATGGTTAGAAACATTTTCACCAATAAAAAGGAGATGAAAAAGATCCTGATCTTTAGAAAAAGAGAAAAGTAAATAGATACAGAGCTTAGCAGAGGGGAAACAGAAGTTCTATTTGGCACTGGTGTCCTCATTCTAGTTCATTCCTAATGTCTAGCTACAATCGTGTCCTGAGAGTCCCGAGTTTGAAGGGCCAGCCTCCCCTCATAAAGTTACATTAATAATAAATCCTCCTCTTTTCCTAACCTAATCCAACAGTTTCTTTGCTTATAACCAAAGAACCCTGTAAAAATGCATCTTCTGTCTCAGCAAAATGCCCACCCAGTACCAATCCAAGATCTGGAAGTCATCACTCCCTCTTTTTCCCTCACTCCCTACACCCCATTGATCTCCAACCATGCCCATTCTGCCTCCCTGGAACCCATCTCCTCCTCTCCATCCTTGCTACTAGTGTCTCAGTTATAACTGACATTTGTCAATCAGTCATTTTCCCCTATGCTTTTCATATACGTGGACCTTGAATAGATTTTCATTATGGCACTTGACACATTACATTAAGTCTCAAATTTACATGTCCCTTTCTCTCAACTAATGTGATAGGCAGAATAATGCCCCTCAAAAGATGTTCACATTCTAATGTGTGGAAACTGTGAATGTTGCCTGAAGTAGCAAATGGGACTTTGTAGATGTGGTAAGTTAAAGATCTTGACATGGGGAGATTATTCTAGATTATCCGGATGGACCCAGTCTAATCACATGAATCCTTCAGAGAATCTTTCCCAACTATGTCACGAGGAGATATGACTGTGAAAAGAGTAGTTGACAGAGACACAACTCTGCTGGATTAGGAGATAGAGAGAGGGGAGGGTAAGCCAAGGAATGTAGGCATCCTCTAGAACCTGGAAAAGGCCAGAAACACAGTCTTCCTCAGAGCCTCCAGAAGGAACACAGCCTTGCCAACACTTAGCCCAGTGAGACATGAGTCAGACTCCTAACCCACAATACTGTAAGATAATAAAGCTGTACTGTTTTACAACATAAGTTTGTGGTAACATGTTACAACCATAACAGAAAATAAATACAACAAGCTCTTTGAGGGCAATATCTGTCTTTGTGACCCTCAATGCCTAGCATGGTGCATAGCATCTAAGACCACAGTCTCCTGGAGACAGACAAAAATTATTACAACACAAATAATATGTTCCAGGGTGCAATGAACTGAGTTGCACTTCCCCCAGATTCATACATTGGAGCCCAAACCCACAATGTGACTGTATTTGGAGAAAGAAAGTAATTAAAGTTAAATGAAGTCACAAGGTTGGAACGCAGATTCAATAGGATCAGCATCCTTGCAAGAGAAGACATCAGAGAGCTCTCATGTGCTCATGCATACTCTTATTCTCTCTCTCTACACACACACACATACACACACAATTGCACACTATTTTAAAATTGCACACGAACTTTATGGCCACCATATGTGTGTGTGTGTATGTGTATGTGTATTATTTTCTCTCTCCCTCTTCCCCTTTCTGCTGTTTGAGAACACAGCAGGAAGGCAGCGATCTGCAAATCAGGAAGAGAACCCTCACCATGAACAGAATCAGCTGGCACTTCAGTCTTAAATATCCCAGCCTCCAGAACTATGAGAAATAAATGTCTGTTGTTTAAGCCACCTATTTTATGATACTTTGTTATAGCAGCCCACATTGGCTAAGATATGGAATTTGTTTAAAGGAGCATGGTATGGAAATCAAGGAGTAACAATTCTGTCTCAAGGGGATCACGGAAAGCTTGAGAAGAGAGGTGACTCTTCAGATGGGCCTTGACAAGTATGTTCTGTGCTCTGCTACATGCGATGAGGAATACAGAAGACTAAAAGCACTAATCCCCCAGGCTTGGCACCTATGGCTCAAGTGGCTAAGGCAACAGCCACATACACTTGAGGTGGCGGGTTCAAATCCAGCCCAGGCCTGCCAAACAACAATGATGGCTGCAACCAAAGGATAGCCAGGCCTTGTGGCGGGAACCTGTAGTTCCAGCTACTTGGGAGGCAGAGGCAGGAGAATCATTTGAGCCCTGGAGTTGGAGGTTGCTGTGAGCTATGATGTCACAGCCCTCTACCCAGGGGGATAGCTTGAGGCTCTGTCTCTAAAAAAAAGAGCACTAGCCCTTGCCCTAAGTATTTGGCATTCTAATGTAGAAGACAATTGTTATACAATTTTTTAAGTTCATGTGAACTGATACAATGCATGTCTTCTCTGTTCTCCAGAACTTTGTTCAAATCAGTCCTATCTGTCTACTTTAAGAAACCATCTAGGCCGGGTGAGGTGACTTATGCCGATAATCCCAGCACTTGGGGAGGCCAAGGTGGGAGGATCACGCAAGAGAAAGAATTCAAGACCAGAATGGACAAATAACAAGCCCTCATCTCTAAAAAAAAAAAAAATTAAAAAATTAAAAATTAAGATGTGGTAGTGTACACTTGTAGTCCCCACTACTCAGGAAGCCAAGGCAGGAGGATTGCTAGAGCCCAGGAGTTCATTCCTTGCAGTGACCTATGATTGTGACACTATACTCTAACCTAGGTGACAGAGTGAGACCCTGTCTGTCTGTATAAATAAATAAATAACTCTACTGAATGCTCTTGCCAATTGCTTCCTTCTTTACTTTCTATTTCTAGACTCAGTCCTGCAATAACATGGAACCTAGAGAAATCTAACACCCATAGAAACACTCAACTGAAGGTCTTTCAGTGATGTAGACCTTTTTTCATACATTAATCTGCCTAAGAGAAATAGCAAAGGAAAACCTGAAGGAAAAAGGCAGAAGGGGAAATTTTGACAAGAAGACAACCTCCATGTTTGAAGATGTGTGTAAAAGCTAGAGGGTACACACACACGCGCACACACACAATTAGCCACCCCAGCTTCCTGAGCATGCCACGCAATTACCAAGCCCAGTATCAGTACCAAGTAATCCAAGGCCAGCTCCCGCTCTCTGGCTCCCAAGTTGGTTTCCACATCACCTTCCTAGCCAGGCAGAGGGTTCCTAAAGGGTCACAGCCTTTTTCAGGTGTCCCTCTATATGTAAGGAGTTAAAACTCTTAAAAAACACACCAGAACTCTTATATCTAAATTACTATTTTCCTTTAGGGTCATCTTGAGAAACAACAAACTTAGTGGAATAATTAATGCTGCCTTTTCATACAATACAAATGGAACTCCTCCTTTAAAATTCTTTACCCAATAAATCAGACTCAATAATGCACAGCCATACTTCATTTTTTTAAAAATAGAGCAAGGCTGGGTGCGGTGGATCACGCCTGTAATCTTAGCACTTTGGGAGACCAAGGTGGGTGGATTGCCTGAGTGCACAAGTTTGAGACCAGTCTGAGCACATGCAAGAACCTGTCTCTAAAAAATAGCCAAGTGTTGTGGTGGGTGCCTGCAGTTCCAGCTACTAAGGAGGCTAAGGCAAGAGAATCACTTGAGCCCAAGAGTTTGAGGCTGCTGTGAGCTGTGACTTCACAGCACTCTATTGAGGGCGACAAAGTTAGACTCTATCTCAAAAAAAAAAAAAAAAAAAAAAATTATTATCCCTCTTAATTTCCTTGATCATAAGACTTAGTACCAAATGACTCTGAGCTAGTTCCAAAATTAAATCTATATATGAAGCCTGACAATGAAGTTCATGAACTTTCCATCATATGCTTATATTGGCAACACTGTACACACAAGTTGGTAAGGTTTTATAATGTTAGTACATAGTATCTCACAGCTGTGCTTGTGTCAACATGAGGTAGTGGCTTGCTGAGTGGCATTTATTATTGTCATTGAGTGTTTTTGTGTGGCATCATGAGAATGTCAGCTTGAATTACAGCAATGAACAAACATAAATTTCTTGTTGAACTTGGCAAGAGTAGAAGTTAAATCAGTGACATGTTAGTCCAAGTTTATGGGAATAATTCCATGAAGAAAACAGCAGAGTACAAGCGGATTTAATGTTTTGCTGAAGGAAAAGCAAGTGTCACTGATGAAGAGAGATCAAGGCAGCCAGTAAGAACAGAAGAACTAAAGAAAACATTACAGGCTGGTGCAGTGGCTGCACCTTTAATCCTAACATTCTGAGAGGGTGGCGAGGGTAGATTGCTTGAGCTCAGGAGTTTGAGGCCAGCTTAAGCAAGAATGAGATCTCCATCTCTACGAAAAATAGAAAAACTAGTTAGGCATTGTGGCACAAGCTTGTAGTCCCAGCTCCTCGGGAGGCAGGACAGGAGGAGTGTTCAAACCCAAGAGTTTGCAGTTACTGTAAGTTGTGATAATACCACAGCACTCTACCCAAGGTGACAGAGTGAGACTCTATCTCAAAAAAACTACAAAAATTCGTTGAATTGTGCATCAAAATCATCAGCCAATTGTGAGAAGCATAGCAGACCAAGTAAACATCAATAAAGAAACAGGAAAATCTTAATCAACAACTCATTGCTTTTTTTTTTAGACAGAGTCTCACTATGTCGCTGTTGGTAGAACGCTGTGGCATCATAACTCACAGCAACCACCAACTCTTGGGTTTAAGCAATTCTCTTGCCTCAGTCTCCCAATAGTTAGGACTACAGGCACCCACCACAACACCTGGCTATTTTTTGTTGCAGTTGTCATTGTTGTTTTAGCTGGCCCAGGCTGAGTTCGAACTTGCCATCCTTGGTGTATGTGGCTGGCGCCATAACCACTGTGCCACAGGTGCTGAGCCAACTCATGGCTCTTATATCACGACAATGCACCAGCTCACAAGGCACTATCTGTAAGGGAGTTTTTAGCCACTAAACAAATAACTGTCTTGGAATACCCTCCCTACTCACCTGATCTGGCCCTCAGTGACTTTTTTCTTTACCTAAAGATAAAGGAAATTATAAAAGGAAGACATTTTGATGACATTCAGGACATCAAGAGTAATACCATGATAGCTCTGATGGCCATTCCAGAAAAAAAAGGTCCAAAATTGCTTTGAAGGGTGGACTATACATTGCATCAATGCATAGCTTCATGAGGGGAGTATTTCAAAGGTGACAATAGTGATATTCACAAATAAGATATGTAGTACTTTTTCTAGGATGAGTTTGTGAACTTAATTGTCAGACCATATATGTGTGTGTGTGTATATAAAATATATATATGTATATATGTACACACATATATATTACATACACATATGTTTTAAATATGCTGCAAGCTAAAATGTAAATTCTAAGAGAGGAGTTAGAAAAATTTTGAGTAGTGAAAACATCCCTGAAAAAATATTTATTTATTTTGTGTTTTATTTTATGTACTTATTTGTTTATTTTTTAGAGACAGGATCTTTCTCTGTCACCCAAGCTAAAGAGAAGTGGCAACATCATAGCTAACTGCATCCTCTAACTCCAAGGCTCCAGTGATCCTCCTCCCTTAGCCTCCCAAATAGCTGTAACAACAGGCACACACCACCACATCTGGCTAAATTTTCTTATTTTTTGTGAAGATAGGATCTTTATATGTTGCTCAGGCTGGTCTCAAACTCCTTGGCCTCAAAACGATGGGATTTCAGGCATGAGCCCCCACACCCAACCTGAAAAATATTTAAACTTTCAAAGAGCACATACTTGAATATGTGAATTTAGGAATTAACACTTTTATGAAATTAGTCACATTATTGCAGGGTCACATCATTCATATATCCCACTGTGCCCAGCTCAAAGCTCAATAAATATTTATGAAGCAGATTCGAACCAAAATTTTTAACATTTTTCATGTTGTCCATTTTGAATACCACTGGAGATGTAATATTATTACTCTGTATACAATTTCGGACCTCTTCAAGTATTTCAGTTTTTCCTCCAAAGGGTTCCCTAGAATATATTTTAGATCTTGCTGCAAATCAGACTATCCACAGGCATCTTTTGAGTTTTGTTAAACTCAGTGAACGTCCAATACAGACACACAGACTTCTAACACTGCAGCCACTCTGGTCATCACTTACATCCCTCAGGGCTTCTGTCCTTCAGCCTAGAGGGGTGGTGAGAGGTAAAGACATTATTGCTCCTGTCCGTCATCAGCTGTCATCAGGAAGCAAAATCACTCAGAAAGAACTGCTCCAGTCTCCTATCTCAGTCACTCCTGAGCTTTTGAAATCCGACAGATGGAAACTTACCAGCAGTCTCATTGAAGCATGGATGAACTGACACACAGAGCAGAAAATACCAGTAGGCAAGCTTAAGGTGTGGAGAAAGGAGGGTGAGAAAGAACTCTCTACTTCAATTAAGTCTGATTTAGCAGCCAGTCTGTGGTGCCTTCTATCAAGTAGGTACAGCTGTGTTCCACTGTAAGCATAATGCATGACTACTTCCCTCTCTAAAGGGAAGATCACTAGCACTTTTTAAATCTCACTTGTTAAACTATGAAACTCTCTCCACCTACCTACATATCCATTAGGTAAGCTATTTTATATTTATTTATATATATATATATATATATATACATAATATTTTTTTTTTGTTTTTTTGTTTTTAGAGACAGAGTCTCACGTTGTCGTCCTTGGTAGAGTGCTATGCTGTCACAGCTCACAGCAACCTCCAGCTCTTGGGCTTCCAGTGGCTCTCAACCTTCCTAACACCCATGTTGTTACAAATTGAACAAAGGGGTCGCAACCCACAGTTGAGAACCGCTGGCTTAGGCAATTCTCTTGCCTCAGCCTCCTGAGTAGCTGGGACTACAGGCGCCCACCACAATGCCCAGCTATTTTTTTTGTTGCAGTTTGGCCAGGGCTGGGTTTGAACCCGCCACCCTTGGTATATAGGGCCGGTGCCCTACTCCCTGAGCCTCAGGCACCACCCGGTAAACTACACTATGTTAATGAAGAGTCTTCAATGCCACAGAGAGATACCAAGAATATTCAATGAAAAGGGTATAACAGTTTATATATGGTATTATCATAGCTATGTAAAAAGAACTACAGCTAGGAAAAACACTGGAAATAAATGTACAAAAATTCAATGTTTTTCTTTATGAGTTAACATGAAAAAAAGTATTGTTCTTTTCATTTCTCAAACTTTCAACTATAGTATATATTACTCTTATAATATTAAAAGTTGAGCAAGTGCCATTTGATTGAATCATAATTGGTTTACATACACATCAGCTCATCAGCACCAAAAGCATTGGATAATGTAAGATTAAAATAACTCTACCAATAGAAAGAGGGGAGTCCACAAACTCCTCTATCCCCAAACTTTTGCCACTCATTGGAAGTTGACAACTGTCTAAAGATAACCAAGCTTTTAAAACAGAAAACATTTCTAACTTCAAGAACAGAATGTCACAGACCAGGCCACCATGGTCACAAGGGTTCATTCAGTACACTAAACTGCAGTTTATCAACAAATGTTTAGTTCATACAGCAAGTAGCTACATGAGATGAATTTTGTTTGCTCAAAGCATATGCCATGATCTATGGCAACAATATGCCAAACACAAAAGATGACGAATTATATGAACCCATTCATAGGACATCCTAGAGAAAACAAAACTAACCTATGACAGAAAGCAGTGCAGGCCCAAGGGTGGGAGGGAATAGATTGCAAGGGAATAGAGGCATGTGGAAGCTATCTTGACTATACTGATGGTTATGTGGTTGCATATATTTGTCAAAGCAAATTTGAGAAACTATATGCTTCTTTAAATAGTGTGTTTTACTTTATGTGAGTTACACTTTAATAGAAATAAATAACCTTTAAGATAGATAATACACTCCATATGGCACCTAATGGTAAGACAGAGTACGACCTTCTCTGTATGGAGACAGCCTTGGTAATAGGCAGTCATGATCATGCTATATCAGGAGAATCTAAAATAAAAATATTCCTACCCTCAAGAAGCTTGCAATGACTCCAAAATTCTACCTGTATGGAGTCATTCTTATGGTATCTCGTATGTGGATGGAAAACAGCACTTAGAGAAGACCATAAAACCTCAAGCCATTAACTGACTTTTAGAAGAAATGACTTTCCAGCTTTAGAGGAGGATCCAGGGGTCAGGCAGGAAGACAAGAGAGAACAGGGCCTGACAGACACCCCAGCATGAGTGTGTCCTAAGACAAACTTTGTCCATTTCACATAATGGTCTCTTCTCTTTACTTTGCATGAGAAATACAAACCTTAGGAAAGCTCTTTTTTTTTTTTTTTTTTTTGAGACAGAGTCTCACTTTGTGGCTCTCGGTAGAGTGCTGTGCTTTCACAGCTCACAGCAACCTCCCACTCTTGGGCTTAAGTGATTCTCTTGCCTCAGCCTCACAAGTAGCTGGGACTACAGGTGCCCAAGACAATGCCCAGCTATTTTTTGTTGCAGTTGTCATTGTTGTTTAGCTGGTCCAGGCCTGGTTCGAACCCACCATCCTGGGTGTATGTGGCCAGTGCTGTAACCACTGTGCTACAAGTGCCGAGCCAGCTCATCCTTTTTTGATTCACGTTCACCAAGAACATAGAAACGATCAGAAAGAAATTCTCTTGTCTCTCTTCATCTTAAATACTAGCTTACCAGCTTCTACACCATATACTCTTCCTTCCCTAGGGCTGTGTAGATGGACCATCCAAACTCCTGCATAGGACTAGCATCTCCACGTGTACACTAGATACTACTCTGTCTTCCTTATTCAGTTACAATTTTCTCTTGTTGACTGCATCATTAATTATTTCCTCTCTGTTTGGCTATTCCAACAGGATACAAACATGCGATCTTCTCCTTAGCACTTGATCAATCCTGTTTCTTACCCATCCCAAATAATGAAAATCTCACTCTTATTGTGACTCAAGCCAAAAAACATGGTCATTCTTGACTTCCCTCTTTTTCTCACACCACATACTGAAGTCTATCAAGAAATCTTACTGCTTCTGCCTTTAAAGTAGTCTGGTTATTTCTCATCTTTTGTGCTATTGTACCCTGGTCTAAGCAAACAACCTATAGTGTCTAGATTATGACCATGGCTTCCTGTCTGGCCTCCCCACTTCTATCCTCACCCTGCTAATAACTATTCCCAATGCAGGAGCTAAAGCAATCTTGTTGACATGTCATCCTCTACTCAGAGCTCTCCAAGTTTTTCTATCTTACCCAGACTAAAAGCCAGAGCTGGCTCGGCGTCTGTAGCACAGTTGTTACAGTGCCAGCCATACACCAAGGGTGGTGGGTCCAAACCCAGTCCAGACCAGCTGAACAACAGCTAAACAACCGTAACAACAACAACAAAAAAAGCCAAGCATTGTGGCAGGCGCCTGTGGTCCCAGCTACCTGGGAGGCTGAGGCAAAAGAATTGCTTAAGCCCAAAAGTTTAAGGTTGCTGTGAGTTGTGATGCCACAGTGCTCTACCAAGGGCAATGTAGTGAGACTCTGTATAAATAAATAAATAAATAAATAAATAAATAAATAAATAAATAAATGCCAGAGCTCTTCTAAAGACCTACAAGGCCCTCATTCCTGGCTCCCCAGCTCCATCCTGTCTTTACTCCAGTTTTGCCTCCAATTCTCTGCTTCACTGCCTTTGCTACAGCCATAATAACTTGCCTGTTGATTCCTAAAAATACCCAACACATTCCTTCCTTTCGGCTTTCTCACTTGCTCTTCCCTGTGCTTGAAACACTCATCCATCAAACGGTCATAAAGCTCATCCTCTCACCTCCTTTTTAAGTCTTTTCTCAAATCTTACTTTCTCAAGAACACTGTACTTGACCACTGTACTTAAAATTACCTCTGCTCTTCTGCCATCATGGTATCTGGCCCTTTCAAGGAAGTTAAGGCCACACTGGGGTGAGAGGGTCTCACTTCATCCTATGACCACCCTGCACCCAGCAGCACCATCCCCACACCCACCTGCACCATGGCCCCTGCCTGGGCTCGCCTACTCAGTCCTCATCCTGTGCAATAATGAAGTGATCATCACAGAAGATAAGATCAATGCCTTCGTAACACAGCTGGTAAATGTGCTGAACTTTTGGGGCTGGGCGTATTTGCAGAGGCCCTTGCTAATGTTGACATCTGGAGCTTCACCTGCAAGTAGGGGCCGGTGGGCCTGCAGCTGCATCAACAGAAGGCTGTGCCCCTCCACCACCACCAGAGAAGAAGCCAAGAAGGAAGAGTCTGAGGAGTCTGATGATGACATGGATTTGGGTCTTCTTAATTAAATGTCTTTTATAACATGTTCAATAAAAAAACTGAACTCTTGTTTCAAATTATTTTTAATTACACACACTTCCTACACTCCTTCCCGTGTTTATTCTCCATAACACCTATCATCTTCTATTATCCTGTGTAATTAACTTTTTTTTATTGTTTGGGATTCATTGCAGGTACAAAGAATTAGGTTATACTGATTGCATTTGTTAGATAAAATCCCTCTTATACTCGCGTCCTGCCGCCAAGAGGTGTGCCATACACCATGACCCCCTGTAATTAACTTCTTTATTATTTTTTTCCTATTTCACACACATACACCTGAAAGCAAACTTCATGAAATCAGAAACTTTTTTCTAGAAACATTTTATTTTTAATTTCAGATTAATATGAGGGCACAAATATTCAGGTTACATTGTTTTCAGTTCTAAGGTAAAGATCAAGTTGTAGTTGAGCCCTTCACCCGGGGCATGCTTAACACCCTCACACTGTGCACATTAGGTGAGATCCCTCCAGTCACCCTCTCTCCTCCCTCTCCTCTCCCCCTTGCTAGGCTATACTTGTGTTTTTTCTTTGGGGTAGGGGTGTAGCTGTTTATTTATTGGTTTCATATTAGTATTGACTACAGTGGATCCATTTCCCCCCATTCCTGAGATACTTTAATAAGAAGAATGTGTTTCAACTCCATCCAGGTAAACACAAAAGATGTCAAATCTCCATCTTTTCTCATGGCTGAATAGTACTCCATGGTATGCATATACCACAGTTTGTTAATCCATTCATGGGTTGATGTGCACTTGGATTGCTTCCACATCTTAGCAACTGTGAACTGAGCTGCAATAAACATTCTGGTGCAAATGTCCCTGTGATAAAACAATGAAATAAAGGATTCTTTGTTTGGTTTACAGCTGTATGCCTATCGCCTAGCAGAGTGCCTGGCACATGGTAAATACTTAAAGATGTACTAAATGAATGATTCTCACACCTTAACTAGGTGTCCTATATTATTTTATACCTTTCTGGGTGTGTAGATCAAGCAATATTGTACACTTCTTGCCGGCCAGAATCATACCACTTACTTTCCCAACTTCCCTCTACAGCACAAATCATAAAGATGGACTTCCATATTAAATATCTTTTGAATTGAACTGAACAATGAATATTATGCTGATCAGCTGAGCCCTTCCCAGATTTCTGACTCACACAACTTGAGAGAGGTAAGAAAATGATCGTTGTTTTAAAATATTAAGTTTTAGAGTTATTTATTGCACAGCAAAAGCCTACTGAGACACTCTGATAGCATTGCTTTTGGAAATTATGAATAATTCCCATCTTACTCCGTCAGCTGTTCCATGCTTACTCTTCTCTCTATTGAGTAATTTACTTACCAACAAAATGGTTTTACCCACCGCATATATTTATTGGTTAAGTAGGCTACTTAAGCAACAAATGTAATAGATGCCAAAATACACAATAGATTAAAAATAAAATATGATTTTTTTGTTCATGTAACAGTACAGGGAAAGTGAGCAGGTTAGTGGAGAGGTCTTCCACGCAGTCAAGTCTAACGCATGCTCTGCCATCTTCAACATGTGGCTTCCACGGTCACCCTAGAAGGTTTTTCTCTTCTAACCAATAAAAAGGCAGAAGGGGCATGTGGGAGCATACACAGGAGGTCTGTATGTGCTTGTCCTACAAGTGGCCCATCATGTCCACAAGCATTCCACTGGTAGGACTCAGTCACTGAGCCACATGCAACTGCAAAGGACACTGAAGTGTGATCTAACACAGGAAGTAGGGAAAATACAAACCCAACAGTACATCTTGTATTCCTCTGGCAATCCTACCAGGAGGAAGAGAACATTTCTGTTGAAGAGATAATACCTACATAAGAAGGATGAGACCTTACTGTCATTATATATTCTTAGTATGTCCCTGTCCTTTGATGTTATCTATCTCAGAAAGCTCAAGACCAATTTCCCACAACTCAAAATCAGTATGACTACAGACTGTACATATGTATGCACAGAAGAATGGAAAAATCCACTTCTGAGGACACAGAAGCAGGAAACTACAGAGAAAGAGAAATAGAAAAAAAATTCTAGTCCTGCTAAAGATAACGGCTACATCTGAAAAGACCTTGTAACTCATTCACAGAAAAACACCATCTAAGCATCTAAAGCAGACTCATCCAGTGAAAATGTATTGGCCTCACATATTTCTCTGGCAGTGTTTGACCTTATATGTTGCTAACAGCAGATAGAAGATGGCAGAGAAGAGACAGCTAATAGAATCCTTCCCATGTCCTTCTACCTGGACACCCTCAACCTGTCTGTCTTCTCCCCATACCAAGAAAACCATTTTAACATAACACAGGAAAAACAGTTACTCTGACAATTTCCATTCAGGCACCTAAAGGCCTCCAGCTAGAACCCTAGAAACCAGATGACTAATGCAAGGAAAGCTGAGTATGATTGGCAATGTGAGCAAAGTATTGTTCTTGGGAGTGGGACTGATTTTTTTTTTTTTTTTTTTTTTTGGTCTAAGGATTGATTTAGTTTCAGTTCACAATTCAAAATATTTTAGAATTTTCCTAAGTATCAGAGGAAAGGTTAAATATTAGGGTTGAATTCTAACAGCAAGAAAAATAATTACTAGCGAGAAGATTCTCATCAGATCTTAACCTCAGACATCAACCTGCTACCAGGGCCAACACCAGGTCAGGTGATAAGACCTTCATGCTAAATTATTTAGTCTCTTAACTCTTCTAAACTTAACAATTCTAGAGAGCTAACCTACTTATTAAAAATGGCAGCACACAATATGGTTTCTATTTTCATATCGTTTTGCACATTTCTCTGTTTTAATGTAAATCTGTTTTTGTAGCTAAAAAACATAACTGTGATGTTAGACTATTCTGGGGATGCTCAATTTTCACTTTGTCTAGTGGGACACACATTACCCTTTATGTTTGCCTCGAGAAGCTGACACCAAAAGTCAGTGATGGCTTAATGAAGTAGAAATCTAGTCCATGCCAGAGATATCAAAATGGATAGCTTGAGGGAGAAGATCTTTGGGACCTCATCATAGTAAGCTCATTTGCGGATCTCCCACAGGACACTTGTACTGGTGGGAAATGAAGCAGGGAGTGACGTCTTCTTTTTTGTTTCCAGACAGTCTCACACTGTTGCCCTGGGTAGAGTGCTACAGTGTTATCGCTCACAGCAACTTCAAACTCATGAGCTCAAGTGATCCTCTTGCCTCAGCCTCCTGAGTAGCTGGGTGTACAGGTGCCCACCACCATGCCCAGCTAGTTTTTCTACTTTCAGTAGAGACAGGGTCTTGCTCTTGCTCAGGCTGTTCTCAAACTCAAATGCTGTGGCCTCCCAGAGTGCTAGGATTATAGGCATGAGCCATTGGGCCCGGCCTGGAGTAAGATCGTAATATGCGGTCCAAATTGAAAGTCAGAGGTCACTCAGCAGCAAAAGCAAGCCTGGAACTCACAGGTGCTAGCCTCCCCACTTCAGGAGATTCTCAACACCACAAAGGGAGGGATTTGCTATGTGTCCCATTTGTCTTTCTAGGGCAGATTTTAAAATAAAACTTCAGTGAAAAAAATGTTCCATTCATAGCATAGTTTTAATAAATATTACCTCTGAAAAAGTTCTTCATCTATTTCCATATCCACACTGTCACCTGGAGAGTTTACGAGGCTCCATTAGCCTGCTCCCATGACTCAAAGAGAGATGAACAAACTCCACGTGACAATTCACTATCTCGGTCCTGCTATGAGTTCACCTGAGGGCAAATGGATATAGATTTAGAATAGTTCCACTGAGTTATTCTCAAATGCAATGGAGAATAAAAAGCTACTCAACATCATTAGCCAGTGGGGAAATGCAAATGAAAACCACAATATGACACCACCTCACACACACTAGGAAACAAAATCCAAAAAGTGGGAAATAAGTGTTAGTGAAGTTTGGAACCCCCATACATTGCAGGTCCTCAGTAAGTTAAATTAGAATTACCATATGACCCCACTTCTAGGTATATACTCAAAATAATGGAAAACGGGTATACAAAAAAATTTTGTACATGAATGCTCACAGCAACACTATTCACAATAGCCAAAAGGTAAAAACAGCACAAATTTCTATCAACTGGTGAATGGGTAAGCAAAGGGTGTCGTATCCACACAAGAGAATATTATTCAGCCATAATAGGAAGGAAGTTTGACAAATGCTACAGCATAAATGAACCTTGAAAACATTATGCTCAGTGGAAAAGGCCAGACACAAAAGATCAATATTGTATGATTCCATTCATCTGAAGTACAGAATAAATAAATCCCCAGAGACAGAACTCACATGGGTAGTTACCAAAGACCAGGTGGACGGGAGAATGAAAGTGACTGCTTAATGTGCACAGGGTCTCCTTTTGGGGTGATGAAAATGCCTTGGGACTAGACTGTGATGACAGTTACATAGCTCTGTGCATGTACTAAATGCCACTGAATTATGCACTTGAAAATCGTTAACTCAATATTGTGTGACTTTTACCCGAAGAAAAAAATATGAGAAAAAATTTAGGGCCAGGCACAGTGGCTCACACTTGTAATCCTAACACTGGGAGGCCCAGGTGAGATGATTGCTTGAGGTTGGGAGTTTAAGACCAGCCTAACCAAAGCAAGATACCATCTCTGCTAAAAATAGAAAAATCAGCCAGGTAAGGTGGCACATGCCTGTAGTCCCAGCTACTCTGGAGGGTGAGGAAGGAAGATTACTTGAGCTCAGGTTGCTATGAGCGAGGCTGAGGCCATGGCACTCTAACCCACGTGGCAGAGGGAGACTCTGTCTCAAAAAAATAAATAAAAAATAAAAAGGTTAAGGGGGGACCCATGTAGGCCTACATATACTGTATCATCCTAGCCCTTGACCAGGGCTTGGTAGTCTTATGTTTGGCAGGTGTGACACAAGTTGTTCTTTGGTCATCAGAAGCCTGACTTCAACCTTGCAAGCCTACAGCCCTGAAGCTGGGGGAAAGAGCAAAAAACGTTCTCTATAACACGCTGGCTTCTGAATGGGCCATGTCCTCTTCTTCCTTCTGCAGGGAGCTGATAATAGGTACAGGCTGTGCTCTTCCTCCCCAGCCTTTAGCCAGTTCCAAGAGCTTCTACCAGCTAACATCTTATCCCCCAAACCAAGAAGCCTTGGCACTGCTCCAGGACTCTGTTCTCTGGGCTGTGCTCCATGGGCTCGTAGCCAGCACTTTCTGCATCCATAGCAGTGTTTCCTTTTTTTTTTTTTTTTTTGAGACAGTCTCACTACATCACCCTCGGCCTTGGCACAGTGCTGTGGCATCACAGCTCACAGCAACCTCAAACTCTTGGGCTTAAGCAATTCTCTTGCCTTAGCCTCCTAAGTAGCCGGGACTAAACGTGCCCGCCACAACACCTGGCTATTTTTTTGTTGTCATTGTTATTTAGCACGCCCCGGCCGGGTTTGAACCCACCAGCCCTGGCGCATGTGGCTGGCGCCCTAACCACTTGGCTACAGGCACTGAGCCCATAGCAGTGTTTCTGATCCCTTTCCTCTGATATTTGCCTGAAGAAGTTTGGATTATGTTGCATTAGTTTTCCCTTTCATTACCATATCCTGAGTCCTAGACTATTCACATTTGTGCAAAAGCACTTGGCTGCTAAACACTACTTTTAAGCTTTGCAATAACATGACAACTATCTCAGGAACACTATCACCCTCCTCATGTCTTCTCTGCCTACTGAGCTCCAGAAGTGGAGTTCAGGAGAAGCATGTCTAGCATGCCATAGGCTCTTAAAAAAGGAAACATCTTCTCAAGAGCCATCATTTTCTGTCTTGAAATTCTCTCTTGAATTGTGTGCATATTGCAGCCTGTGCCTATGCTAATCTCATGCAAATCTCTTATCTAAAACTCAGACTAAACTCCTTCACTGTGGCTCCTCTTTTGCATCCAGTGGTACAGTATTTCAAACACCATTGAGAGAATCATAGTAGAGGGCACAGCTATAAGCAGGCACTGCTATCATAGGAATTCTCCTCTTAATAAGGTAGCTCATGGATTATTGACTGGTTACTGATTCATGTAACAAGCATTTTGTGAGGACCTTCAGAATACCATGCCTTGTATTGGAGATAAAAAGAATAAGAAACAATGATGTAAACTCAAAGAACTCAAATAAGATATCCTCTTCTTGAAAAAGTCTACTTTTAAACTGGGATGGAGAATAACCAGTAGGTTTCCAACATAGAACTCCATTCTTCTGCATACCCTTCCTGGTTGTTCCAGGATGTACCCTTCCAACCATTCCTGCCTGCATCATTTCATCTTCACCTGTGGCTGCAATGCACTGTGGGGATAGATGGATGGATAAATAGGCAGATAATACGCATCCTCATTTTTTTTTTTTTTTTTGCAGTTTTTGGCCAGGGCTGGGCTTGAACCCACCACCTCCGGCATATGAGCCACAGGCGCTGCCCCACATCCTCATATATTTTTATACATTTCCTATATTGATATGTGTATGTAATACACACAGAGACACACACCTTCTCATCTTTCTTTGTAACTATATGACAGGCTTTTGAGGAATACTGGCTATCTTTGTGATCTGCCATCACATTTTTTATAGCCCATCCACCTTTGTTCTCAGGCTCATCCCCAGCACCAGGAATGAGGTATGCGCAGTAGGGCCTCAGAAAGAGCTGGGAGACCAACAGGAACCTTATACTTCCCTTCTCCTTAAAAAGCGCAGCTGTTCCACATTTGCAAAGCCCTTGGGGCCTTTCCGATCCTTTCACCTACATTAGCTCTTTCCATTCTCACAACACCTTCAAGTAGGTAGAGTGATTCTTCCCTTACTGTGGAGAGCCACAGAAGGGAAGTGGCTTGTCCAGCTAGTAGAGTGAGCTACATGTTTTCTGTTTGCTCTAAGAGCCACTCTCCTGCTTCTCTGCCTGCTCTCATCCCAGGAGTCTGGCCGCACCGCTGGCAACAACCCTCCCTTCTCTCCAGCTTCCCATTGTACTTGGTCCATGGATGGATCTAAGATGGGAGGGTAGGAGGAGGGTGAGGTTTGGCACTTATTCCCTTGGCTCCCTCCCTGTTGGTTTACTCTAAATTGATGATGACCCTGAGAGGATGGCTGCCACCTCTTTCAGGGGACTTTCTCCATACTTTTACTCCCGTAAACTCCAGCAACCACTCCCAGCAAGTTG
Organism: Loris lydekkerianus; assembly: GCA_963574355.1. NCBI lineage: Eukaryota > Metazoa > Chordata > Mammalia > Primates > Lorisidae > Loris > Loris lydekkerianus. Next base: position 5,870 of record CAUYPK010067654.1, on the reverse strand, counting down.
CTCCCTCATACTTGCTTTCCCTGAGACTCTGCACTATCCACTGTTGGTGTCCCTGAACCCTGCCCACACCTTTGTGAATAGCCTTTCTGCTAAGTGCTCAATTGCCCACTTGCCCACGTTGAATGTGCCATCTGTCTTGCTGGGATTCTGAGTGATATATGTGAGTCCTATTCCCTCCTTCTAACTCTCACTCAATCCTTTGGGTTCCCACGCAGAAGACTTTTTCATCTTGATACCAAATAAGAGGGAAAAGCAGCCCCTACTGCCTGTTACATGGGAAGACATTCCAGGAGCACAGAAGCTGCTCACATTGAGCCCGCCTGACTCTGCTGGCAAGGTCTGGAGCATTAAGAGTCTGTACCTGCAGATAGCTGTAGCTTTCTCTCAGTAAACAATTCAGCCCCAGCCGCTGGGACATTAGTGGAAGCAAGACAATGACTCATCAGAGAAGCTGCAGTCACTTGACCCCCTGTGACTCAGACAGGCTGTGTTGTCAACAGGGCACTGAGCTGAATAAAAGCAGAATAAACCAACGCTTTGCCTCACCGAGGTTCTTGGCGATCGATGAGTTAAAAAGCACTAGGAATATTAGTCTGTTTAGTCCTCCCTTCAAATATTCCTCTCCTATAAATCTTCCAGCCTTCCTTTGTCATCCCTCCTTTTTCCATCCCACCTGCAGACAGGGCTATTGTTAAAAATGAATCAGATGGGCACAGGGCTGCACTTCCGAGATAACAAGCACACAGCCACCAGCCAGCACTGCACTTTGCTTTAATCATTATGTGGCACTTGGTATTCAGGACTCCGGAGACCTGCTTCTCCTGTCTTCCAATATTAGCTTTAACAAAAAACTCAGTTTGAGAGGCAAGAACCCTTAGCTGACTGGCTTCTAATCCAGTCTCTGTTCCCTATTCTTTCCTCTCTTGATGGAAGCTCCTTGAGCTTTTGTAATTTTAAGATCTGTGCTGTTGGCCTGGCCTTGGAAATTTTTCAATATAATGGCTAAATAACATGCTCAATGAAATAACATTGAGCTAGTACCAGGTGCCCAACCTGTGCAAAGGCCTTTACTTTGGTTATCTCATTTAATTTCCCCAATAATCATGGGAGGTTGGGGGGGAGGGCTGGTGTGTGTGTACAATAATGAAAAAGGAATTTGAATCCAAATGTACCTGACTTTCATTTCTATACTCTTAACCATTATCCTGCTTCTGAGTATATTTAATTCAATTTCTAAAATTCAGAGTTCTTCAACTCCAGACAAAAATTTTCAAGAGAAGACAAGATATGCCCTGATAAGGTAAGTCTGTACCTGCAGATAGCTACAGGAGACAGAGTCTCACTTTTTCACCCTTGCTAGAGTGCTGTAGCATCACAGCTCACAGCAATCTCAAACTCTTGGACTTAAGTGATTCTCTGGCTTAGATTCCCAAGTAGCTGGACTACAGGCTCCTGCCACTACACCCAGCTATTTTTTAGAGACAGTGTCTCACTGTGGCTCAGGCTGGTCTCAAACTCGTGAGCTCAGGAAATCCATTCACTTTGGCCTCCCAAGTGCTGGGATTACAGGTGTGAGCCACTGTGCCCAGCTGCCCTGCTAATTTTTGCAATTAATTTCAGAACACATTTATTGAGTACATACTATGTACCAGGCACTGTGCAATATGCCAGGGGTACAAAGGAGGAAAAGATACTGTCTCTGCTTTCAAAGAATTCACAGTCTAATTAAAGAAACAGCCTCTGAATTTCTTTTAAGTCTCCCATTTCCCTTGGACCACGGGATTACATAAAAATGAATTTTTGCCTTTTTTCTATGTCAACAACATAGCTGAAAGATTTCTATGTCTTATTCAAAAATTACAATTAAGACAGGAACAGGTGACCACCTCTGTGTGTGTTTTGGGAAAAAAGGAAAAAAGAAGAAAGGAAGGGAGGGAGGGAGGGACACAGAGAGGGAAGGAGGAAAATAAAGGAAGAATCAGCACATTGGGCTGATTAGCGCTTTAAGGTAACAAAGAAACAAATGTTTAAAATCAAAACTGTCTCCAAAAGTTCATGGCATAAGGTCTCTACACCTTATACAGGATTCATTTGTTTCTTGAACACTCATTATGAGCTGTGTAGTTCCAAGGGTTCACGGTCTAATGGGTAGAAAGGCAAATAAATCAATAATTATGGTCCAATGAGAGAAAAATCAGGGCTGCAATTATCACCACATCCCATGAGAAAACAGGAGAGGGAGTGCTAATGGCATGAGATAATGGGGGTGGAGGGTGGGGGTGAGGGGGGTAACAGGAAGGAGGTGATTTCGGACCTGAGGTGAAGTTGGAGTTAGCCAAGGGAGAAGGTTGGGAAGAAAATTCCAGAAAAGATTCGGGTTTTTCAAGAATTGAAGTAAAAGAACCCCAGGCCTTTTGGTGGGAACCCTGAACACATGTCTAAAATTCATACCATTATAGTCACCCAAGGACTTTATATTTTTATTTTCATGCTTTAAAATAGGTAATGCAGCCATGGTTTAAATATTAAAATAATATAATATAAAAGGGAACCTATCGAAAAATCTTGTTGCCATGCCTATCCTTTTTTTTTTTTTGCAGTTTTTGGCCGGGGCTGGGGCTTGAACTGGCCACCTCTGGCATATGGGGCCAGCACCCTACTCCTTTGAGCCACAGGCACTGCCAACAATATAAAAGGGAATCCATTGAAAAATCTTGTTGCCATGCCAATCTTCATCCTCCCACTCTCTCTGACCCATGCTCCCATCCACCCTTATTATGATCCTTTGAATATCCTCACACTGCTCCATGCACATACAAACAAGTGCCACTGTATTCATGAACATAATTCCTCTTTCTGAAGATGCATGCATTTTTTACTATGCTAAAACTTTGTGTTACCTGAGAAAAGTAAAATTTACATTTGAACTTTCAAACGAATGATTTTCTTGGAGTGTTATTTTTGTTAGTCTTTGTGGAGGGAGTGCCTCCCACATTCCCTTACATCTAAGGTCACAACTTCATTTTGTAGATGAAAAGAAACGAGTCTCAGAAAAGTCAAATTACTTGTCAAGTTCAGACAACTAGCAAGTGGCAGAACCAGGAGTTGCCCCCTTTTCCAGAATCCATTTTCACAGAAATGGCCCTACCGTTCACCTAATTACTAGTGGTAGAAACCCAAGTCCCTCACGGCTCACATCCAGTTAGTCACCAAGATCTTACTGATTCGAACCAGTGATTATCTTTCAAATCCACCCCATACTCTGCACCCCCACCACCAGCTCCTTCTATGGGCCTGGTCTTCTCTCACCCTAGCCTTCTGACTAGTTTTTCTCTCTGCAGACTGATGTTGCCTCTAATCTACCCTCCATTCTGCCACTAGAGTGATCTTAAGACACACAAATCTCATGGTATCTCTTGGCCTCAAAATCCTTCCATGGCTCCCAATTGTTAAGATTATGAACCCTAACTCCTTTCAATGGCATGGTTGGGCCCAACCCACATTTCCTGACATTCCCACCACACACCTAATGCTGCAGAAAAACCAGACCACTCCAAGTTTCTAGAAACTTCTAGCTCTCTCCTGCTCTGAGTGTTTGTGCAGCTGAGTTCTATACCTAGAAAACTCTTCTCCCTCCGGGCAAACTCCTCATCCATCAGTTCATGGGATGCCTTTTCTATAAGCCATCCTTATCTCCCCCAACCTGACTGGACAATCTTTTCCTGTATTTTTGTTCATGTTCAGACAACAGCAGTCACCTCAGACTAATGAATGCTTTTGGGGAGTTTCTCCACACTAATCTCCACATTCTTTTAGAGTAAGAACGATAGTACTTTCATTTTAATTTTAGACCCACAGTGTCTTGCATGGTGCCTATCATATGATGAGACTTTGGTATGTATTTTTGAGTGTTCGTTATATGAATAATTCTAAAACCCAAGCTCTTTTCATTTGTTATTCCAAACTATCGCAAGGAGTCCATTATTACCACCGGGGTGGGTTTATATGGCACACAAATTTAAAGGGAATTTCTTAGATTATGGGCATCTGATCCAATCTCAGTAGAAAGCAGGAGCATGAGGAAGGTCTTGCAAAACACTGAGTTATTTTGAGAGTCTGATGAGCCTGAGGGAGGAAAAGAAACTGGTGACCCTGAAACGAGGGAAATAAGGTCAAAAAAGGCAAATTTTACTTACTTCCCAATTTTGCCTTTGGCAGGTCCAGACTCAGGTACATGTTTCTAAAGTTCAGCTTTAATAACCTTGAATAGTAACCACAAGATAACCAGTCTTATGCTACTCTATAGAGCAACAAAAGGAACTGGATATTAAGGGTCCTGAATTCTACAAAAGATTGGTACCATGTGTCTTGGGAATACAAAGAAAATTTCATCTAATCATTGCTTCTAAAACTTGGGTGAATATAAAAATATTCTTAGCAGTTTTTTAAGTTTTCATGGCCCTAACACCAAGTTGCTGATCTATTGGGGGCCCAGAAATTTCCTTTTCTAACAAGCATCCCAAGTGATAATGATATGGCAATATTTGAAGTGGTTCCCAAAACTTTTTGATTAACACTCCATGTATTTCATTTTTTACTTACAAATTATATCATGTTTATACATATATACTTAAGCATAAAACATATTCGGAATAAAAATGTTTGAAAGATAGGCTCAGTGCCCATAGCACAGTGGTTACAGCGCCAGCCTGTAACCGTCAGGTTCAGCACATACACCGTCAGGTTCGAACCCAGCCCAGGCCAGCTAAACAACTGCAACAAAAAAATAGCTGGGTGTTGCAGTGGGCACCTGTAATCCTAGCTGCTTGGGAGGCTGAAGCAAGAGAATTGCTTAAGCCCAAGAATTTGAGGTTGCTGTGAACTGAGACTCCACGGCACTCTACTGAGAGTGACATAGTGTGACTCTGTCTCAAAAAAAAAAAAAAGTTTGAAAGATAATATAAAAATAAATTTAAATAGGATTTCAAATTTTATCTCTCCACTCATCAGTGGATCATTCCAAATAAGTATCAATGTACATCTCAAATAGGGAAGCTGTCCTTCATTAAAGGGAGAACTGGATATCTGCATGTAAAAGACTAAAATTGGACCCACACCTTTCCCCACTCACAAAAACTGATTCAAGATGGATAAAGGACTTAAATTTAAGGCATGAAACAATAAAAATCCTCAAAGAAAGCATAAGAAAAACACTGGAAGATATTGGCCTGGGGAAAGACTTCATGAAGAAGACTGCCATGGCAATGGCAACAATAACAAAAATAAACAAATGGGACTTCATTAAACTGAAAAGCTTCTGCACAGCTAAGGAGACAACAACCAAAGCAAAGAGACAACCTACACAATGGAAAGGATATTTGCATATCCTGAATCAGACAAAAGCTTGATTACTAGGATCTATAGAGAACTCAACTTAATCCACATGAAAAAAGCTAACAATCCCATATATCAATGGGCAAGAGACATGAATAGAACCTTCTCTAAAGAAGACAGACGAATGGCTAACAAACATATGAAAAAATGTTCATCATTCCTATCTATTAGACAAATGCAAATCAAAACCACCCTGAGATACCATCTAACCCCAGCGAGAATGGCCCACATCACAAAATCTCAAAACTGCAGATGCTGGCGTGGATGTGGAGAGAAGGAAACACTTTTACACTGCTGGCGGGACTGCAAACTCGTACAACCTTTCTGGAAGGAAGTATGGAGAAACCTCAAAGCACTCAAGCTAGACCTCACATTTGATCCTGCAATCCCATTACTGGGCATCTACCCAGAAGGAAAAAAAATCCTTTTATCATAAGGACACTTGTACTAGACTGTTTATTGCAGCTCAATTTATA
>CAUYPK010067651.1:0-27820 GCA_963574355.1 Loris lydekkerianus | reverse complement strand
ACCAGGTCCTCATCTCTCAGAAACACCACCCTGGGCGGGCTCCCTGGTGGCTGCTCTGAGCCCACGGCCTTGGCTGAGTCCCACACGTAACCTTGGTGGGAGTGAAGGATGTCCTTCCTGCCTGTCTGACCTTCTTTCTTTGGTTCGCTTCCCTCCCCCTTCTTTTCTTGTCTTTCTTTCTTTCTTTCTATTTTTTTTTTTTTTTTGAGACAGAGTCTCACTTTGTTGCCCTGGTAGAGAGCACTGGTGTCACAGCTAAAAGCAACCTCAAATCTTGGGCTCAAGTGATTCTCTTGCCTCAGCCTCCCAAGTAGCAGGAACTATAGGTCCTCCCACAACACCTGGCTATTTTTAGAGATGGGGTCTTGCACTTGCTCAGGCTGGTCTTGAACTCATGAGCTTAGGCGATCTGCCCACCTCAGCCTCCCAAGGTGCTGAGATTATAGGCATGAGCTACTGCTCCTGGCCCTGATCATCTTTCTACCCATGTCTGGTAACAGCTACAACTCCTTTCCACACCCTGTGTTCCTTTATGCCTTTCCTACTCTGACTTCATTCTAAGTTTGGAGACAGCTGATGCCACCTCCTACCTGTCAGACTGAGCATGTGACCTGGGTTTAGCAAATCAGAGCATCCTTTCCTTCCTCCCACCAGTGATTGGTTTGGGACCAGCATGTGACCCAATATGGCCAGTGAGAATATGCCATGGATTGATGGCATTATTGGAGGGAAGATGCTCTCTTTCTGTTGAGTGACTGAATAAGGAAGATGATACCCAGCAGCCACCTGTCTTTGCCACCATGAGGTAAGAGAATGCTATAAGTCTCTTCCCTCACTGCAAATCAAAGCAACACGAAGCTAAGCTGAGAGGCCAACAGAGAATGTTGGTCACCCTGCCTGAGCACCTGGATCAAGCTAGACCCGAAGCATACCAATTTTGGAGTTCAAGCTAGGTTGAGCTGTGTTTTGATAGTCATTTATAACCAAATATATCCTGACGAATGCAGAGCTTCACAGGGACACAGCCAGATTCTGTGAAGTCCTAAATATTTGCTTCTTCCCTCACCTCCATAGCAACCCAGAAAAGTGTAGCCCTTTTCAAGATAAGTCTGTGACTTACCTTGGTCTTGTGATGGAACAGGCCCGAAGCCCCCCAAATCAGCCACATGTGGAGTGTGCACCTACAAATCCTGCTGAGGAAGCACCTGCCCGTCACACCACTCACCTGTGGACTGTGCTTCTCCCACAGGGCAGGGATGAGCCTCTGGACTGTCTTATATTCAACTGGAATCTCATACACATGTAGGTCCACACTATCACCAAGGCCCAGTTTTTCCAGCTCCTAGAAGTGAGGAGAGAGGGAGTATCATGGCATCAAATGAAGGCATCAAATTTAAGGATAATGCATTCCCTGGGGATAAAACGGCCTATCCTCAGAACACTGGTGGCTCTCCTGACTCATTCTACAGAACAAGAAGGAATATGTGTTCACTGACCCCAAATCTCTCATCCCCTTCCCCACCCACTTGTCTCCAATTCTTTCTGAATTTCTATGGAGTTGGCAGGACTACATGGCTTCTGGAGCTAGGGTCCCAGGTTTAAACCCTGCCTGTGTGACCTTGGACAAGCCAGTTAACCTCTCTGAGCCTCATCTATAAAATGGGGATAATAAACTACTTGCCTCATGGAGTAGCTGTAAAAATTAAATGAGCTCATTTACACTAAAAGTTCCAAGCAATGCCTGGTACATTTTAAGTGTCCAAATAATACTGCCTGCATTGCAACTATTATTTTTGTTGTGGTTTGTTATTATACTTTCCCCCTTGTTATACCTGATAAAAAATATTTATAGATTTGGTGCACAGACATAGCATTTACAGATTGACCCAACTCCTTATGAGAAGTTTTAAGAATATCGTGGCCCAGGGACAGTGGCTCACACCTGTAATGCAGCAGTTTGGGAGGCTGAAACAGGAAGACCACTTGAGGCCAGGAATTTAAGACTAGCCTGGACAACACAGAGAGATCCCATCTCCCCCCCAAAACAAGAAAAACTAGCTAGGCATTGGGTTGCACGCTTGTAGTCCCAGCTACTTGGGACACTGAGGTAGAAGGATAGCTTGAGTCCAAGAATTCAAGGCTGCAGTGAGCTATAATTGAGCCACTGAACTCCAGCCTAGGTGACAGAGCAAGACCCTGTCTCTATTAAGAAAAAAAAGAATGTCATGAATTACACACAAATATGGGAAGCATGTATATGCTTTTCTGGGGAAGCACCAATGTTTTTCTTGTGGTCTGCCAAAGTTCTAGCTGTTAAACCCCTGGGGGTGAAGCCCACAAACACGTTCCTTCCACGCTGGCCCACAGCACAGCACACAGCAGACCAACAATCTTTTGTCGGGTGAACAATGATTCTGGCAGCTCCATCACCCTGTAGCTTTTTTTGAGACAGGGTTTTGCTCTGTTCACGGCAGCCCTGAACTCAAGTGACCCTTCTACCTCAGCTTCCAAAGTAGTTGGGACAACTACGAGGTTCACACCACTGCACCTGGCCTAGGAAGAGTCAAAAAATGACATCACACTCCTTCCCTGATCCAAACTTCTGATGGCTCCCACTATATTCAGAAAAAAATTCCAACTCTCCATGATGGCCCTCGAGGCCCTGCAGGTCAGCCTTCTCCTTGCCTTCATCTTCCTTCCCCCGCCTCCCCCACCTTGCTACTTCTCCCCAGCTGCCACCATACAGCCTTGCCTTACTGACCCTCTAACACAACAGGCTTGCTTCCCTCTGCCTCAGGACCTTTACACAGGCTGTTCCCTCTTCTTAGAACGCTGTTCCCCTTGTTTCCTGTTAATCTACTTCTCCTGAGCCTTCACATCCTAGTCCCCTGGGAAGTCTTTCTTGACTCTCAGCCCAATTCACACACTCTATCCATCCCCAGGTCATTGTCCTTGCCACAGTGCAGGATGAGCACACAACAGGTGATTGAGAATGTTGTTTGGGACATTCTGAGAGCAAGCATAGACCTCTGTGGCCTAGGCATGTCACTGAACATCCTGAGACTATCTCACTTTCCTCAGCTGGAAATAGGGACTGGTTGGGATCACCCTTTTTTTTTTCATCCTTTCCCACATTTTAAAGGAGCTCCGCACAACTCATGACAACCAAGATGTGGAAACAGCCCAGATGCCTGTGACTAAAGAATGGGTAAACTAAATACGGCATAATGGAATATTATTCAGCCAGAAAAAGAACTGAAGCACGGATCCCTGCTACAACATGGATAAGCCTCAAAAACATGATTGGGTGTGGTGGCTCGCATCTGTAATCCTAGCACTTTGGGTAGCCAAGGTGGGAGAATCACTTGAGGCTGGGAGATCAAGACTAGCCTGAGCAAGAACAAGACTCCATTTCTACAAAAAATAGAAAAGATTAGCCAAGCACAGTGGTGTACACCTATAGTCCCAGTCACTAGGGAGGCTGAGGCAGAATGATTGGCTGAGCTTAGGAGTTTGGAGTTGCTGTGAGCTATGATAATGCCACTGCACTCTAGGACAACAGAATAAGACCCTGTCTAAAAAAAAACGGGGGGGGGGGGGGGCCAGGTGCGGTGGCAAACACTTTTAAAAAAAACACTCTGAGAGGCCGAGGCAGGTGGATTGCCTGAGCTCATAGGTTCAAGATCAGCCTAAGCCAGAGCAAGATCCTATCTCTAAAAAAGAGCCAGACTTTGTAGTGGGTGCTTGTGGTCCCAGCTACTCGGGAGACTGAGGCAAGAGAATTGCTTGAGCCCAGGAGTTTGAGGTTGCTGTGAGCTGTGACACCATAGCACTCTACCGAGAGTGACAAAGTAAGACTCTGTCTTAATAATAATAATAATAAAATTAAATTAAAAAACGAAAAATCAGGCTTGGTGCCCTAGGCCTGGTGGGTTCCAACCTAGCACGGGCCTGCCAAACAACGATAACTACAAATCAAAAAATAGCAGGCGTTCTGGCAGGTGCCTATAGTCCCAGCTACTTGGGAGGCTGAGGCAAGAGAATCACTTAAACCCAAGAGCTTGAGGTTGCTGTGAGCTGTGATGTCACGGCACTCTACTGAGGGTGACAAAATGAAATTCTATCTCAAAAAAACCAAACAAACAAAAATCATGATGCTGAGTGTCAGAAGCCAGACACCAAAGGCCACTGCTAATGTAGACAGAGTTTCCTTTTGGGGTAATGAGAATGTTCTAGAACTAGACAGAGGTGGTGATGGCACAACATAGTCAATGTACTTGATGCCATGAAATTGTTCGCTTTAAAATGATTAATTTTATGCTAGGAGATTTTCATCTCAATTTTTAAAAAAAGAAAAAAGGAAAGCAACTCTTTTTTTTTAATGCAAGCATGAAACAAAGTTTATTAAGAAAGATAAAGATAGATTTACAGGGTAAGAGCAAGATATAGGCTTACAGAGCAAAATATAGGTTTACAGAGCAAGATACATTCACCACAGAGAGCTAACAGGCCCCCACCATCACAACAAGGAAAAGGCAGAGGCCAGAAAAGCAACTCTTAAATGATGATAGTGGGCAGGAGTCAAAGATGTAGCCCTAGAGCTGGTGGCCAGGTTTGTTCCTTCTTCCTCCTACTTACCCGCGGAGTGATCTTGGGCAAGTCACTCACCCTCTCTGTGCCTCGGTTTCCTTATCTGTGAATGTGTTTAACGGTAGCAACCATTGCATAGGGAGGAAACACCAAATAATACGCATGAAAGGCACAGTGCCTAACGACTCATTAGCTTAAATACTGTTATCACATGAATCCACTTCATGAAAAAGAAATCAAAGAAACTTCTACTTCTGGCTAAAGTATTAACAATAAGAATCAAATTGACCCTCCTATCAGGACCAATTAAAAAAATAGATAAACTTATTTATAAATTAATAATTTTCAGATACTGAATTGGAAAGTTGAAGGTAAATAAAGATGCAGAAAGGGTAAGGAAGCTATGGTTTGTAGGGCAGAGTGCCAAAGAGGAGTCCACAGAAGGGGGGAGAGCAAGAGAGACATTGATTTTAGAGGGTTGAAGACTAATGGGCATATATGTCTGCTAAGACCAGGGACAGAAACACCAGGGATGGATACCCCCAAAGGAGCAGAGGGAACAACCTTCCAAGTTCACACAGGGCTGCAATATAATAGTTTATGTTCCCACCAGCCAGAGTAAGAAAAGTCTTTTAATGAAGTGCGGGGAAATTAGCCCTGGAAAAAAGGCTGCTCTTGTCCTGATTGACAAAAATGTAACAGCAAGCTTCAAACAAGCCAGGTCTGGTGATGCATGACTATATTCCTAGCTACTTGGGAAGCTGAGACAGGAGGATCTTGTGAGCCCAGGAGTTCAAGGCCAGCCTAGGAGATAGTGAGATACTATCTCTTGAGAGAGAGAGAGACATTCAAACTGTTTTCAAGTAACTTAGTAGTATCCCAAAACAAAAGCCAAGAATATTTGGAGGAAATTCAACAGTATCCAGCATGCAGCAAAGTAAAATTCACAATGTCTAGCATTAACTCAAAACTTACCAATCACATAGAGAAGCAGGAAAATACCACCCAAATGAGGAGAAAAAGGAACAGAAATAGGCCCAGAAATGAAATGGATGGTAAAACTAGTAGATGAGGACATTAAGATGGTTATTATTTAAAAGCATGAAAGATCAAGTTTGAAGCCCTGCCATGCTCTCCATGCCCTCACTAATTTATTTTAGAAGTAACAGAACATAGCCAGGCGTTGTGGGACCTGTGAGACCTGTAGTCTCAGCTACTCGGAAGGCTGAGGCAAGAGAATCGCCTAAGCCCAGGAGTTGGAAGTTGCTGTGAGCTGAGCTGTGTGATGCCACAGCACTCTACCAAGGGTGATAAAGTGAGACTCTGTCTCTACAGAAAAAAAAAAAGATGTAACAGAACACACATCTATGCTGTTTCATTTCTAATCTCTTATATACACACCTATGCAAGAGATCACATGAGGTTTTTTGTTTGTTTGTTTTTAAGAAACATAGTCTTACTACATTGTCCAGACTGGTCTTGAACTCCTGGGTTCAAGGAGGGAGTATTACTTGAGCCCAGGAGTTTAAGACCAGCCTGAGCACGTAGTAAAGCCCCATCTTTAAAAGTGAAAATGAAAAAAAATCAAATCACATAAAAAGCACAGGTAATGAAAGAAAAAATAAACTGAACTTCATTAAAATTAAAAACAGAATGAAAAACTTCAAACGAGTAAGTTATGTCTAGACCATCCTATAGGGAAAATTTTAAGGCATGACTGGTGGGGAAAGTGAGCCACCTTCTGGGCAAGGAAAGAATGGAAGGGAAGGGGACAAGAGAGAGATGTCTCTGCAGAAAATGCGTCATGTGATTTTGAGTTTTGAACCTTGTCAATGTTTAACAAAATCAAAAAGTAAAATAAAACAACCTATCGTCCCACACTACAGACCTGCCCTTTTTTCTGGTATTTCCCTAATGAGCACAATGTAATCGTCTTGAGTCTCATGTGACCTGTGTTGCTTTTTAAATCAGGAGGGAAATCTGTATTAAGAAAAGCAGGATGTGGGTACAAATCCCATTGCTGCAAGATTAAAGAAAAGAAAAGCAGGAAGTGACACCAAAGGTAGAGGCAGGGGCAGCACATGTGGCTCAAAGGAGTAGGGTATTGGCCCCATATACCGGAGGTGGTGGGTTCAAACCCAGCCCTGGCCAAAAACTGCAAAAAAAAAAAAAAGGTAGAGGCAACAGAAGAAAGAATAAACCAAAACCTTTGTGCGACAAAGGACACTGTCAAGAGATTAAATAGACAGCCCCCAGAATGGGAGAAAATATTTGCAAATCATATCACTGAGAAGGGATTAATACCCAGAATATCTAGACAACTCACCAACAATCTGATTAAAAAATGAGCAAAGCACTTAAATAAACATTTCTCCAAAGATGATATACAAATGGCCAATAAGCATGTGAAAAGATACTTATTACTAGTCTTTGGGGAAATGCAAATCCAAACCACACGCTCACCAAGATGGCTATTAATAAAATAAAATGGAAGGTAACAAATGTTGGGAAGGAGGTGGAGAAAATGAAACCCTTGTGCATTGCTGGTAGGAATGTAAAATGGTGCAGCTGCTGTCGAAAACAACAGTATGTCGGTTCCTCTAAAAATTAAAGAAAGAATTACCGTTTGATCCAGCAATTTCACTTCTGGGTATATACCCAAATTAATTGAAAGAAGAGTAACAAAGACATATATGTACAAATGTTTATAGAGCATTTTTTATTAGTATGATAGAAGAGGTTGGAAACAACCAAAGTGCCCACTGATGATTGCATAAACAAAATGTGGTATACCTATACAAAGGAATATTACTCAGCCTTTAAAAGGAAAAAAATCTGATATATGCTACAATGTGGATGAATCTTAAGAAATTATGCTTGGCTAGGCACCTGTAGCTCAAGCAGCTAAGGCACCAGCCATATACACCAGAGCTGACGGGTTCGAATCCAGCCTGGGCCTGATGGCCAAACAATAGCTAGGCACTGTGGCGAGTGCCTGTAAACCCAGCTATTTGGGAGGCTGAGGCAAGAGAATCACTTAAGCCCAAGAGTTGGAGGCTGCTGTGAGCTGTGACACCGTAGCACTCTACCCAGGGCAACAGCTTGAGATTCTGTCTCAAAAAAAAAAAAAAAGAAAGAAAGAAAGAAATTATGCTTGGTAAAATAAAGCAACACAAGGTCTAGAGTGGTGGCTCATACCTGTAATCCCAGCAATTAGGAGGCCGAGGCAGGTGGATTGCCTGAGAGCTCATAGGTTCAAGACCAGCCTGAGCCAGAAAGAGACCTCATCTCTGAAAATAGCCGGGCGTTGTGACAGGCACCTATAGTCCCAGCTACTTGGGAGGCTGAGGCAAAGGAATCGCTTAAGCCCAGGAATTTGAGGTGGCTGTGAGCTGTGACTCTATGGCACTCTACCAAGGGGTGACAAAGTGACACTCTGTCTCAAAAGAAAAAAAAAAAAAAAAGACAACACAGAAGGGCAAACACCATATGATTCCACTTATACGCAGGTCAGTATCAAAGGTTTTTTTCTTTTTGGGTTTTTTTTTTTTTTTTTTGAGACAAACAGTCTCAAGCTGTCACTCTGGGTAGAGTGCCCTGGCATCATAGCTCACAGCAACCTCCGATTTGGGCTCAAGCGATCAATCCTCTTGCCTCAATTTTTCTATTTTTAGTAGAGATGGGGTCTTGCTTTTGCTCAGGCTGGTCTCGAACTCGTGAGCTCAAGCAATCCACCTGCCTTGGCTGCCCAGAGTGCTAGGATTACAGGCGAGAGCAACTGCACCTGGCCAGTATCAAAGTTTTGCGACAGACTGTTTCGACATGACATTATTTCACTTCCAAGAAACTGAGTTAACAGCGTCCTTTCTGAGCCACCTGTGCAAGTTTCAACTTGCTTGGCTTATTGGTGTTGCTGTGAGGGCTTCATTTTGTCCAGCCATGTGGACTGCACATTTCTTGATTTTTGTACATCTCAAAACTTTCGTAATGACCCACGTATGAGGTCTCTAGAGTAAGTAGTCAGATTCACAGAGACAGAAATGGTGGTTGCTAGGGGCTGGAGAAGGGAGAATGGGGTGACCTGTAAAGATGTAAAAGAGATGGGTGCTGGTGACGCTCACGCAGTAACATGAACGTACTTAATGCCATTGAATTATATATTTAACAACAGACAAAAAAGTAAATTTTATGTTATGTATATTTTATCAAAATTGAAAAAAGAAAAAAGTGCTGGGTGTGGTGGCTCACTCCTGGGGTCCTAGCAGTTTGGGAGGCTGAGGCAAGAGGAGCAATTGCTTGAGCCCAGAGTTTGAGGCTGCTGTGAGCTATAATGACACCACCACATTCAAGCCTGGGCAACACAGCAACACTCCGTCTTTAAATAAAAAAAGAAAGAAAGAAAAAGAAAAAGAGCAGGAAGCTGTGATCTATAATGAATCATTTTATCTTTTTTGTTTTTGCTTTTTTTTTTTTTTGAGATAGAGTCTCACTCCGTCACCTGGGCTAGGGTGCAATGATGTCAGTCTTACAAAAGCCTCCAACTCCAGGGCTCAAGCAATTCTGCCTCAGTCTCCTAAATAGCTGAGAATACAGCTACACATTACCACACCAGCTAAGTTTTTTAATTTTCCATAGAGGCAGAATCTCACTCTGTTGCTCAGACTAGTCTAAAACTCCTGACCTCAAGCTTCCTCCTGCCTCAGCCTCCCAAATGTTGGATTACAGGTCACTGTGCCTGGACGGTCACTTTATCTTTGGATGGCTCTCTGAAAACAAACACTAATGGCATCTGATCTTTCTCCAACATCAGGGGACCTCAAGAATCTGTTAACAGAAGGAGGAACAGCTGTCCCTGGGCTCCTGCTTCCCGGATCTGGTACCTGAGTATGCTATTCCCCACTTGACAGGCTGTTCCTGGCACCTCACGTTATTCCCTGGAGTTCCACACCATTCCCTACCCCACAGACTCTACCCTTGCAGATTGAGAATTTGCCTCTGCCAACTGCATTTCTTTGTTGAAAACTGGAAACTATCCAGATTCCATTTTTAAATTCTCTAGAACATGTTTTCCAATCTTTTTTTATCTCATGGCACACTTGAACCTATAGCCAAACTTCCATGACACACATAAATTATGATGCTCAAAAAAAGAGTAACAAAACGCTTACTGTGCTTTGAACTTCTTCTGAAAATAATTTAATTAATGATCTTTAAAAATTTTCCCAGTACAACTAAAATCCTCTCATGGCCCACCAGTGTGCTGAAGCACACTGGGCAAAAATCACTGTTCTAAAACCTTCTTGAGGGCAGCACCTGTAGCTTAGTGGGTAGGGTGCCGGCCATACACCCAGGCTGGTGGGTTCAAACCCGGCCCAGGCCAGCTAAAACAACAATGACAACTGCAACAACAAAAAATAGCTGGGCTTTATGGTGGCACCTGTAGTCCCAGCTACTTGGGAGGCTGAGGCAAGAGAATCACTTAAGCCCAAAACCCAAAAGTTTGAGGTTGCTGTGAGCTGTGATGCTACAGCACTCTACACAGGGAAACAGCTTGAGATTCTGTGTCAAAATAATAATAATAAAATAAAACCTTCTTGAATTCTTTTCCTTGTCTTTTCTCTTAATTCCAATGGGAAATCTAAAATCTACAGAGGAAACACTGCAATGCCCTTGATCCCCTCCCCTCCACATGCACATGCAATTTTCAGTAATTTCAAACTCAGGGCAACCCTGGCTAGGAGGAAGGGCCCAAATGTATGAAAGCACCAACTCCCCAGCAAACACAGGCTCTCTTCTGTTCTCCTAAATGATTAACCCTGCTCCTTTGCGAGGGTGTTCCACTGTGTGGGAAATGAGGATGCAGAAACTTCTCATTTTTAGGAAATGTAAACTTTCGGTTGGGTGCGGTGGCTCACACCTGTAATCCTAGCATTCTGGGAGGCCAAGACCAGCATATGTCTTCAGTGTAGGAATTCAAGACCAGGTTGAGCAAGGGTGAGATACTATTTCTACTAAAAATAGAGAAAAAACTAATCAGGTGTTGTGGCAGGTGCCTGTCCTCTCAGCTACTCAGGAGGCTGAGGCAAAAGCATCACTTGAGCCCAGGAATTTGAGGTTGCTATGAGCTGTGATGATATCATGGCACTCTACCCAGGGTGACAAAGTAAGACTCTAACTCAAAAAAAAGAAAGGAGGAAAGGAAGAAAGGAAGAAAGAAGGAAAGGAAAGGAAAGGAAAGGAAAGGAAAGGAAAGGAAAGGAAAGGAAAGGAAAGGAAAGGAAAGGAAAGGAAAAAGATAAAATTAAAAAACATGAGTTTGGGGCGGCGCCTGTGGCTCAAAGGAGTAGGGCGCTGGCCCCATATGCCGGAGGTGGTGGGTTCAAACCCAGCCCCAGCCAAAAACTGTAAAAAAAAAAAAAAAAACCCATGAGTTTGAAAGAAAATCCTGATGTTGGAGGCAGGAAACAACTTCCTCCAACCTCAAGGCTGGACACCCCAACATGTTCAGCTCCGTTTTCTCAACAGTGCTAACATTTACTTAATATTTTCCTCAGACTCAATTAATATTTCCTTCCCTTAAAGAAATTTAGCCTCATCCCAAGTAACAATGTCCATGAAATTACGAGACTTCATATGCTAGCTATTGATATTTTTCCCCTAAAATACATTAAAAACATAACTACCATAGTATTGTTTTTTTTTTTTTTTTTTTTTTTGAGTCAAAATCTAGCTCTATCTCCCAGGGTAGAATGCAACCTCAAACTCCTAGGTTCAAGTGATCCTCCTGCCTCAGTTTCCCAAGTAGCTGAGACTATTAGGCATGGACCACCTCATGTGGCTAATTTCTTTATTTTTATCTTACTCTGTTGCCCTGGCTGACCTCTAATTCCTAGCCTCAAGCAATCCTCTCACCTCAGCCTCCTGAGTCATGGGGATTACAGGCATGAATCAATATGCCCAGCTTCTAAAACGTTTTTAAGTCACTCCTTATAAAACTAACCTAAGATTTTTCTTTTTTTTGAGATAGGGCCACTTGCTCTATCACCCAGGGTAGAGTACTATAGAGTCACCATAGCTCAAACTCCTAGGTTCAGGCAATCCTCCTGCTTTAGTGATACTTCTACCTCAGCCTCCTGGAGTACTAGGATTACAGGGAGGAGTAGTTTTTTTTTGCTGTTGTTTGTTTGTTTTTGAGACAGAGTCTCACTTTGTTGCCCTCGGTAGAATGCCATAGCATCACAACTCACCGCAACCTCAAACTCTTGGGCTTAAGCTATTCTCTTGCCTCAGCCTCCCAAATAGCTGGGATGACAGGCACCCGCCACAATGCCTGGCTATTTTTTTGTCATTGTTGTTTAACAGGCCCAAGTCAAGTTTGAACCCACCAACTTTGGTATATGTGGCTGGTGCCATAACCACTGTGCTATGAGTAAGGAACCAGGCAGGAGTAGTTTTTGAACACAGTGTTTGAACTCTTTGCCTGAAGCCTAAAGACAAAAAGATTTGTAAATAAATATTGAATTATTTCCTTTCAGAGAAGCATGGGTTAGCAATCCCCAAATTTGTACAGTCTAGGAATGAGCCAAGAACTAATCTTTGCCTTGGGGATGATAGCAGCCAGATTTTACCCTGTCATAGGAAAGACCCACAACTCCCAAAATAGAATAAACCCTGCGGTGTTGGACTGCAATTGGAGACACTGGTACAGACTCCAGAATTTTGATACAGAAATGGGCAAGGGGTGTGTGTGTGTACACACATCATTTGTAGCTTTGTCCACTGAACCCCAGAAGTAGTGAGCATACCCTGTTCATAAATCTTTTTTTTTTTTTTTTTTTTTTTAGACTGATTCTCACTCTGTTGCCTAGGCTAGAGTGCCATGGCATAGGCCCAGTTCACAGCAACCTCAAACTTCTGGGTTCAAGTGATCCTCCTGCCTCAGCCTCCTGAGTAGCTGGGAAAGGCACCCAAACACCTGGCTTTTTTTGCAGAGATGGGGTCTCACCCTTGCTTATGCTTGTCTTGAATTCCTGAACTCAAGCCATGCTCCTGACTCCAGCCTCCCAGAGTACTAGGATTATAGGCGTGAGACACCACACTGGGCTACTTTTTTTTTTTGAGACAGGGTCTTGCTTTGTCACTCAGGCTGGAGCATAGTGGTGTGATCACAGCTCCCTGAAACCTTGAACTCCTGGGTTCAAGTGATCCTCCCACTTCAGCCTCCTGAGTAGCAGGGGATACTGCTGTGTCCAACTACCATGCCCAGATAATATTTTCCATTTTTTTTAGAGATAAGTGTGTCAATATGTTGCCCAGGCTGGTCTCAAATTCCTGGCCTCAAGTGATCCTCTCATCTCTGCCTACCAAAGTGGTGGGATTATAGGTGAAAGTCACGGTATTCAGCCATATCCTGGTTTTTAAATAATATTCTTTACTTACAGAACCCAGGATTTCTGGAAAAATTGCTGATTTCAGGCCTGTGGCAAGGAAAATACAAAGGCGACTCTGGAGTTACCATGTGATCCAGGAATTCCCTTCTTATTAAAGGTATATGTATACCTAAATTTGCATATGCAAAATTGAAAACATACATCCATGCAAAAACTTATACATGAATGTTCGTAGCAGCATTATTCACAATAGCCAAAAAGTGGAAACAACCCAATGTCTATGAACTAATGAATAATCAAAATATAGTATATCCATGTAATAGAATTTTATTTAGTCATAAAAAGGAATGAAGCACTGACACCTGCCACAACATGGATGAACCTTGTAACATGATGCCGAGTGAAGGAAGATAGAGACAAGGCCACAGTGATGATTCCATTAGATGAAATATCCAGAATATGCAAGTCTACACAGACATAAGGTAAATTAATGGTTGTCAGCATCTGGGGGAGGAGTGGGGAGTGATTCCTAATGGGGACAGGATTTCTTTGGGGGGGGGGATGATGAAAATGTTCTGGAACTAGAAAGAGGTGATAGTTGTACAACTCTGTGAATATAATAAAACCCCCTGAATTTTATCTTTTTTTTTTGAGACAGAGTCTCACTTTCTCACTTTGAGAGTGCCCTCAACAGAGTGCCGTGTCATCATAGCTCACAACAACCTCAAACTCTTGGGCTCAAGGGATCCTCTTGCCTCAGCCTCCCGAGTAGCTGGGACTATAGGTGCCTGCCACAATGCCTGGCTATTTTTCGAGACAAGGTCTCGCTCTGGCTCAGGCTGGTCTCCAACCCGTGAGCTCAGGCAATTCACCTGCCTCAGGCTCCCAAGTGTTGGGATTACAAGCGTGAGCCACTGCGCCCAACTCTGAATTTTATCTCTTAAAAGTAAATTGAGTGGGGCGGCACCTATGGCTCAGTGGGTAGGGTGACAGCCCCATAGACTGAGAGCGGTGGGTTTGAACCCAGCCCCAGCCAAACTGCAACAAAAAAATAGCTGGGTGTTGTGGCAGGCACCTGTGGTCCAAATTACTTGGGAGGCTGAGGCAAGAGAATTGCCTAAGTCCAAGAGTTGGAGGTTGCTGTGAGCTGTGACACCACAGCACTCTACTGAGGGCGATAAAGTGAAACTCTGTCTCTAAAAAGAGAAAAAAAAGTGAATTGAATGGCATGTGATTATATCTCAACAAAATTATATCTCAGGTATTTTTGTTTGTTTGTTTTTCAAAACAGAGTCTCACTCTGTGGCCGTGGGTAGAGTGCTGTACTGTGGCATCACAGTTTACTGCATCCTTAGTTTCTTGGGCTCAAGTGATCCTCTTGCCTCAGCCTCCCAAACAGCTGGGACTACAGGCGCTAGACACAACACCCAGCTGTTTTTAGAGACAAGGGCTCATTCTTGCTCAGGCTTGTCAAACCCCTGAGCCATCTGTCTTAGCCTCTCAGAGTGTTAGGATTATAGGTGTGAGCCACTGCACACGGCCAATAACTGTTCTTAAAAAGAGGCTACAAGGCATCTGACATCCAACACTCAGGTAGGAATCAAAACAAATTTTTAAAAATGCCCTGCTAAATGCAATGCAGGGGCCTGGATTGGATTCTGGAACAAAAAAAGAAAAAGGTATTAATGGGAAAACTGTTGAAATATGAATCAAGTCTGGAGTTTAGTCAATAGTAATGGATCACCACTGGTTTCTTCATTTTGACAAATGCTGACACTTATGTAAGATGTTAACAATAGGGAATGATTTTGTTAACAATGTGCCTATGATGCCCATAGCACAGTGATTACGGCGCCAGCCACATCACGGGAGCTGTTGGGTTCCAACCCAGCCCGGGCCAGCTAAACAACAATGACAACTGCAACAAAAAATTGACAGGTATTGTGGCAGATGCCTATAGTCCCAGCTGCTTGGGAGGCTGAGGCAAGAGAAACGCTTAAGCCCAAGAGTTTGAGGTTGCTGTGAGTTGTGATGCCACAGCACTTTACCCAGAGCAACAGCTTGAGACTCTGTCTCAAAAAAAAAAGAAAGAAAAGAAAAAGGAAAAACCTAATGTGCCTATGAGGTAAAAAATTGTCTATTAAGGGTGGTACCTGTAGCTCAAGCGGCTAAGGCACCAGCCACGTACACCAGAGCTGGCGGGTTCGAATCCGGCTCAGGCCTGCCAAACTACAACCAAACCAACTACAACCAAAAAATAGTTGGGCACTGTGGTGGGCACCTGTAGTCCCAGCTACTCAGGAGGCTGAGGCAAGAGAATCGCTTAACCCCAGGAGTTTGAGGTTGATGTGAGCTGTGGTGCCACGGCATGCTAACCAGGATAATAGCTTAAGGCTCTGTCTCAAAAAAAAAAAAAAAAAAAAGTCTATTAAATTTTATTTATTTATTTTGATGCAGAGATTCACTTTTGTCACCCTCAGTAGAGTGCCATGGCTTCATAGCTCACAGCAACCTCAAACTCTTGGGCTCAAGCAATTCTCTTGCTTCAGCCTCTCAAGTAGCTGGGACTACAGGCACTTGCCCCAACAACTGGCTATTTTTAGAGACGGGGTCTTGCTTTGGTTCAGACTGGTCTCGAACTCCTGGGCTCAGGCAATCCTTGCCTGGCCTCTCAGAGTGCTAGGATTACAGGCGTGAGTCAGTGCGCCCAGCCTAAATTTTTTTTTTTCTTTTGCAGTTTTTTGTTTTTTTGGCGAGGGCTGGGTATGAACCTGCCACCTCCAGTATACGGGGCTGGCGCCCTACTCATTCAAGCCACAGGCACCGCCCAACCCAGCCTAAATTAAAAAAAAAAAAAAAAAAGCAAACAGGGGAAACTGAGCAAAGGGTATATAGGAACTCTTTGCATTATGTTTGTAATATTTCCTTTAATGTAAAATTATTTCAAAATTCAAAGTTTACCTATGCAAATTGCAACTGGAAACAAAAAAGAATGATGGGACCTTGCAAAAGGACACAGAAGCTAGCTTGAAGAATTGTCACCATCCCAAATCTGGGATGATTTGAGCATTGAAATAAAGAGAGTGTAAGAGATTATAATCTGTCAAGGATTCCAAATATCCATGAGTCTACACTGATGCAAATAAACTTCCAGTAGAAGGCCGAATAGGAAGTGTGCAATGAGGCCAGGTGTGGTGGCTCATGCCCATAGTCCAAGCTGCTAGGGAGGCTGAGGCAGGAGGTTTGCTTGAGACTAGGAGTTTGAGATTGCAGTGAGCTATAATGATGTCACTGCACTCTAGTCCAAGCAACAGAGCAAGATCCTGTCTCAAATTAAAATAAATAAAATAAAATATAAAATAATATAGGGTGGCACCTGTGGCTCAACGGAGTAGGGCGCTGGCCCCATATGCCAAAGGTGGCGGGTTCAAATCCAGTCCTGGCCAAAAACTGAAAAAAAAAAACAACCAAAACCTAAAATAATATAAAAAGTGGTTGGAAGTCACTGGTATTGAACTGCTGGCTTCAAGTAATCCTCCCACCTGGCATCACATGCACTGCACCGGTCTCGGGATACTTTTTTTTTTCTTGAGCCAGAGTCTTCTCTGTCATCCAGTTTGGAGTGCAGTGGTGTCCTAGTTAACTGCAACCTCAAACTCCTGGGTTCAAGTGATCCTTCTGCCTCAACCTCCCAAGTAACTTAGACTATAGGCACATGCCACCATGTCCAGATCATTTTTCTCTTTTTAGTAGTAATGGAGTCTCTTGCTCAGGCTAGTTTCAAACTCCTGGCCTCAAGTGATCCTCCTGCCTTAGCCTCCCAGAGTACTAGGATCACAGTATGAGCCACCACACCTGGCTAGGATACTTTTTAATTACAATGGGCAAAAGACGGTAATTTTGCAGGGAGAAATTGACTAGATGTCACTTGAAGCAACAGATCAAGGTCAGTGGCACCAGTAACAAGACACAGCTACAGTCGGTGTTTCTTGATACAACACACAGAGAAGGACATAACATCACTTCTGCCCAAAATGCACCACCTCAGTCTAAACATCAGGAAACCTTAGACAAATTCACCTTGCGGGCCATTCTATGAAGTGACCTAGCAGTTTCTCACTAAACCTGTCAATGCCCTGAGACATTAGGAAAGACTACAGGAAGTGAAAGAGAGGCGGGACGACTGAATGCAATGCATGGCCAGGAACTGTGTTAACATAATATAATGTAAAATAAACCTTTTTTTTTTTTTTTTTTTTTTTTAAAGAAATAGGTGGCTGGTGCCTGTAACTCAGCGGCCAAGACGCCAGCCACATACATCGGAGCTGGCGGGTTTGAATCCAGCCCAGGCTTGCCAAACAATAATGACAACTATAACCAAAAAATAGCCGGGCATGTGGTGGGTGCCTGTAGTCCCAGCTGCTTGGGAGGCTGAGGCAAGAGAATCGCTTAAGCCAAAGAGAGTTTGAGGTTGCGCCATGGCACTCTACCAAGGGTGACATAGTGAGACTTTGTCTCAAATAAATAAATAAAAATAAAGCAAAATAAAATAAAATAAAGAGATAGGGTCTGTTTTGCCCTAATTATTTTGCCTGAATTATTTAGGGGTACAGGCTTGCCCTGTCTGCAGTTGACCCTTCAATGACTTGGAAGGAAATGTGGTAAAATACTAATCTTTGGGAACCTGAGCGTGAAATGACTTTTTTGCACTATTCTCATAACTTATCAAAAAGAAAACAATGGAGATAAAGCCAATTTATCCTGCAGGGCTAGGATGAATCTCCAGCCATGGGGCACAAGGTCAACAGTCTACTTGGGGGCGGCGCCTGTGGCTCAAGGAGTAGGGCGCCGGCCCCATATACCGGAGGTGGTGGCTTCAAACCTGGCCCCGACCAAAAAAGAAAAAATAATAATAATCTACTAGGATTATTCTTGCCTCTAAATTCTCTGAATTCTATCAACCATAATTCTGCTTTTTCTTCCCTTCTTGTCCTCCCCATGCTTGAGAATTTCCTGCCCCCAGCCTTTGGCCCTGCAGACCTTTCTGGAGAAAATACAGTGACAGAACAGGAATTTAAAACATCTATCTTCCAGGTTGAGGACTTGAAAGGATCAGAATTTCAGTTGGGAAGGTATTCCCTAACCAAGGCTGCTGGCCCTGGGCCTGGCTACCCACAAGCATAGCTGGCCCAGGTGAGTCAATCTGGTGGTACCAACTCTGTGGACAAAGGGACCTTAAGTAACCAATTCAAGAAACTTTCTATGGGGCAGTAACCTGCCAAGTCACTATGACATGTGATATATTAAGGTGGGATGCGGCTGACACTCAGCTTGGAGCAACAGATCCTCCCTATGCACCCTCTCTGTGCCCCTCTTCTTTCAATATGAAAAACAAGTGATGTATGCTGAGTGGACAATGCCAGGGCTGTCCCCACCAGGAGATATTTTCTAGCATTTGGGACAGCCACCCACCCACACGGATTATTTTATTTTTTTAGAGACAGGGTCTCACCCTGTCACGCAGGCTGGAAAGCAGTGGCACGATCAGAGTTTACTGCAGCCTCAAACTCCTGGATTCAAGCGATCCTCCTGCCTCGGTCTCCCCAGTAAGTGGAATGACAGCTGTGACATTGCGGCTGGCTCCACATCGATTCTTAGTGATAGAAAATGAACTGGCAATTCTGGAAAGACATGGGGTGAGTCATCATCTTGTCCTAACCTTTGAGACTTCTGGGTCCCCACCTTTTCTCTGTCTCTCTCCCCATAAGTGGGGGTAAAATTTAAACTAAAAAAACTATCTGGCAGTGGTGCCTCACACGTATAATCCCAGCGATGTGGGAGGCTGAGGTGGGAGTATGTCTTAAGGCCAAGAGTTTGAGATGAGCCTTGGCAATATAGGAGACCCTGTTTCTACAAAGAGAACTTAAATATTAGCCAGGCATGGTGGTGTGTGCTTTTATTCCCATTTACTCAGGAGGGTGGGGCAGGAGAATCAGTTGAGCCTGGGAGGCTACAGTGAACTATGAGGGGACCACTGTACTCTAGCCTGGGCAATTGAGCAAGACCTTGTCTCAAAAAAAAAAAAAAAAAAAAAAAAGAGGACCCCCCTCCCCCAAAAGATAAAATCACTATCAATCACACACACACACAGCTACTTAGAAGCAGGCCTGCTCCTTAAATTTTAGTTACAAACCTGAGAGCCCCCAAAACACCTGACCATGGAAGATGGGGTAATTCTGTGGTTTGTGCATCCTGTGGAATGACATACAGGAAGGAAAAGAATAGCTGTCCCCTGCACCAATGCAGGCTGAGCCAAAGCAGCAGACACATGGGGGACCCAGAGTTTGTGCCATCTGGCTCATACCCAGCATAAGACCAGGCACAGATCATGGGTGGTGACCAAGCCCAAGATAGTGGCTGCCTCTGGGGCAGGATGGGAAGTGATGGGCACCATCACTGGGTGATGGGTAATGTTCTGGAAATGTACTATATCTCCAAGATTAATGGCACAGGCGCACAAACTTTTCACTGAAGTGATGGGTTAACTTAAGGTCCCTACATGTTGCTTTATGTAAATTATTTGCAAATAATTTGCTTTATGCAAATTATTCCTCAGTTTTAAAGAGGGTAATGGAGTGGGGTGGGGGACCCATAAAGTTCATCTGGAGCTGTGAGGAAGGATGTAATGGGTACTCTGGCTAAATTCTTTGCCTCTGAAGACGTTTTTTCCAAAAGGGCTGGACAGAGTGAGTATTGGGAAGGCGGGGAACACCTAAGTCCCACTAGATTTTGCAGTTAACACAGCTGGCCTTGCCTGTGGCCCCTGAGCACATACCATGAAAGAAACAGCGCTCAGGCCTCAGATGCCACATTGTCTATACCCCGTCTACCTGACAAGACCCCGCCGCGCAGCCACATCTGACCGATTCCCTTGACCCCACAACAAAGACCCTCTTTGTTCCCTGGTAATATCCTTAGCAGGTCTGTCTAGACGCACTGCAGCAGTAATTGTCCCGTGATGTCTCCACATTCTGTGACCTGGCTCCTCCTCACCCTGCTTGGGCAGGGGACACACCAGATACCCTGAGCCCAGGGGCTCCAGAGCCCTAGACACCCACCTGAGTCTCCTCAGGAGAGAAAGAAATGCAGCCAGCTTCCCAGCCTACCACCCAAGATCTGGGGCGAAAGGACACACGAAAGATGTGATGCCTCCTACAAGGCTGCTGGGGGCAGCCACCAACCCGGGGAAAGGTGAAAGGGGGCTTTCCCCTTCTGTCCCTTGACACAACTCCCGTCTCCTGAACGTGGCTGGTGGGAAACAGTTCACTCTATGCCTGGGCATGGGTTTACCCAGGGCATAAAGAAGGAAGATGAGAAGAGAGAGACAGAGACAGGGAGACAGAAAGAGAGCCAGGTGAAGTGAGAGAGATATGGAGATGGGGGGGGGGGAGAGAGGGAGTGAGAGAGAGAGAGAGAGACCCAGATAATAAGGGAGGTAGGGAAGGAGGGAGGGGAAGGAGGGGAGGAGGAAGAGAGGGGAAGAGAAGAGAGGGGAAGAGAAAGGGAGAGAGAGAAGGGAGAGGGAGAGAGGGAAAGGGAGAAGGAGCAGTGAATGGGTCCCTGTGGGAGAAGGGAGTAGTTCCTTCTACAGATGTGAACACTTGAGTTTCTGAAAAATTGGCAGTGGGAGGAAGCAACTGCGGCTCACCCCATAGAACAAAACACACATCTGCAGGTAGAAGTGACAGACACCCAGTGTTGCCTATGACTGTCTCTGAATTATACCAAGAATACCCCAAGACGTATTTTTTGAGGGATGGATTTCACCATCTAGAGGTGACATCTTTTTAAGAGGCAAATCTGATCTTATCCAAAGAAACAAGGAAGAACCAATGGCAGCTCTGGGCAACTCCATGGTGGCTTGCACAGACACTGAACTGCACAGACACTGCTAAACCCAAACACCAACTCACTGCATGACTCCATCTTTGCCAAGTTTTAAAACAGGCAAAACTCACCTAAGTGGGCTCGGTAGCTGTAGCTCAGTTATTAGTGCACTGGCCACATGCGCCAGGCTGGTGGGTTTGAACCTGGCCAGGGCCTGCTAAACAAGGACAACAATTTAAAAAAAAAAAAAAAAAAAAAAAAAAGCTGAGCGTTGTGGCGGGTGCCTATAGTCCCAGCTACTTGGGAAGTTGAGGCAAGGGAATAACTTAAACCCAAGAGTTTGAGGTTGCTGTTAGCTGTGATGCCATAGCACTCTACAGAGGGCGACAAAGTAAGACTCTGTCTCAAAAAACAAACAAACAAAAAAAACCTCACCTAAGTGGCAAAAAGTCAGCATAGAGGCTGACTTCTTAGGGAACAGTAACTGGGAAGGATCCTCCAGGAACTTCTGTGAATGAATCAAGAAGAACTAGCACATGTTTGAGATCTTGATCCAGAACTTGAGGATACACAGACATAAAACTTCATTGATTACACAGACAGATATGCTCAGTATACAAAAAGCTGGACTCCAAGTTTTTTTTTTTTCTTAAAAAGGGAAACAGAGGGCCGAATGTGGTGGCTCATGCCTGTAATCCTAGCACTCTGGGAGACCAAGGAGGTTGAATCGTCTGAGATCAGGAGTTCGAGACCAGCCCCAGCAAGAGTGAGACTCCGTCTCTACTAAAAATAGAAAAACTGAGGCAAGAGGCTCGTTTGAGCCCAGGAATTGGAGGTTGCTGTGAGCTATGATGCCACAGCACTCTACCAAGGGTGACAAAGTGACACTCTATCTCAGAAAAAAAAGGGGGGGAGGGGGATAGATCCCAGAAGGTTGGCATCTTTTTTAGCTGGGGAATGATGGAGAAACCTCTCTCCTCTGAAGTTTATTTTACAAACTTCAGGAAGAAAGTCAAGAGACAAGGAACAAGTAGAAGGGATATTTCCCCCCAGCCACAGAATGAAAAGCTGCCATCTCCACCATCAGAATGAGCCCCAAAGCTCTGAGGGATTTCCAAAGATTGTTTAATTGATTTTTCTTCCATTTAGATGCAGATCACAGTGTCTGGGGCCCAGGAATTCAGACACTTGGCTTTGTGTCCACTCAGCCCCGTGAAGGCTCCTGTCTGAAACTCGCACAAAGCCAGACACACAAGTCTTCAGAAACACGCTGTTCCTTTTTGTCTGGGCTCCAGGGAGCGGTGCACAGGCAGGGCCCCGGACACGCTCCCATCTGCAGGGTCTTGGGACCCCAGCCCTCCATCCTGCTTGCAAAAGGGGTAGAAAAAAATAAGGAAAGCAGCTAAGACTTTGAGATCTGAGTGATAAAAAAGGTGGGGCACAGAGAGAAGGCCATCTGGAAATTGCCACATTGAGGTTCAAGTTGGATTTTTATCTAAATCCAGGACTCTGGAGTGCGAAGCGGGTATACTTTAAATCAGGCAGCTAATGGCCTAGGATTAACATGAATTTGGCTCTGGTCTCTGCAGATCTGATTTATATAAGAAGAAAACATTCCCCTTTCTCTCTGCTCATTGTTCCCAGTCTGGACCTCCAAATGCCCCATCTGGTAAAGAAACTAGGAAAAGCTTTGCAGACTGACATTCTGCTCACAACACTAAGAGAAACAACCCTGCTCCACCCCCAATATGCAAATTTTTCCTCCCCCAGCTGTCTGGAGGTGACAATGAGGGTCAATGCACCACCTCCCACAAGGTTAAGACACCTCTTCCACAAATATTCCTGCCTTGTTCCTCCTAAACTGGGAAGCACCTGCCTAAAACACATGGAGAAATCTCAGGTTGGTCATTTGGGAACTAACCTGAGTCACAGTTTGTCTTTAAATAAATGGAAAAGATTTTCGATAAAAAGGAGAAAGATCCCTTCTTTGGATGATTTCCAAGTTAAAGTAGGAGCCGGTCCCACTGAAACAACTATCTGTGTCCTGAAAATGCAACATTTATATTCACTCCCAGATGCTCCCAGTCCCAGATCTGTAGCCACTAGTCAAGGCACGGGGTACATCAGAAGCAATGATACTCCTGTTTTCAGTCTGTATGACCTCAAAAAAATCCCTTCATCACTCCTCCAGGCCTCAGTTTCCTCATCTGTAAAGTGGGCACATGAATGACTGCACCTACTACACCAGAGTTGTTGGGAGAATGCAAAGTGCCAGGCTGCAAACAAGTTCACAATGAATGTAAGCCAGAAGACGTGTACATTGGACATAAATGTTTCATGAGAGGAGACTCTTTGGTGCCATAATTTTCTGGGGGGGAGCCCAGCTTCAAGTCTGATTCCTACCCTCCAGATCTAAGTTACCTGAACTGCAATCCAACTGGCATTCACAGTGTGTTCCCCAAAAGGACCAAACCCTGAAAAAAACAGTAGAAGCAACATGTTATTGCATAGTAGTCCTTCCCAGGCTGCCCCAATCCAGGCCACTAACTCCAACCTGGGAGAAGCAGCAGAGAACTTCCAGAAGCAGCTACCACCTGCAAGAGTGTTGGAGACCTGATTCTTTTCCCTCAAACAAGGCTGGCCTGTTTCTTTCTCGATTTCATATACTACTCTTGGGCCAATCCATAATTATTTTATTGCTGTCTTTATGTGGGGCCTCTCCCCCAACTCTGAGAGTTGTAGATGCTCCATGAATCACCACTGAATGAGGAGCAGCCCTCAGGGATGCATATGGGTCCTTCCCAGGCCAGGCTGTCCAGACACCAGCCCACTGCTCTTCTACCTGCCAGCACAAACTACAGGCCCCCTTTCCATACCAAGACAGTCGCCTGGAAAGATATGCCAAGTGATCCACCTGGCATTCAGCCTCACAGCATCCTCTTTCAGGCAAGAGTGTTTCCTGGACCCAATCTGAGGCACAGAGAGGTAAAGCCAGCTGCCCAAGATCACAGAGAGAAGGTGGAAGAGCTGAAACTCAAACCCAGACCTGGAAAGTCCATGGCATTGGCTTCCCTCTTCTAATCACTGAGTCACACTGCCTAACAGTCAACTGCATGGAGATGGTGAAGATGTAATGAGCGCAAAAAGCACTGGTATAATAAATAACCAGAGAGAGGTAGGCGGCGGAGGGGCAGTGATCCCCTCCCCTCAATTATACACACCTGCTAGGCAGGTGAGACTGGCTTCTTCCATCTCTTCCCAGGAATTCCAGGGCCAGCCCTTACTTCCCTTCTACAGCCACCAAACACCTGTTTGAACCTTGGCTGAATTTCCTACTCCAGATAGCGGGTCAAAATGACCCCCTACTCTGAGGCCCCAGCGGAAGTTGACATGCCACGTGGCACCTAGGCGGAGTCTCAGGGAGGAGGAACAGTTGGTTTCGGGAGAGTCAGTGACAGCGGGGGCCGGGCTCACCAATAAACAGCCCAGGCACAAAAGGTTTCGGCTAAGACAGTTCCTGGGACAGCCGGGAGAGCGGGCCAGCGCTAGAGGTCCCCGGACCCCCACCTGCTCCGCCTCGGGAGAACAGCCTCCCGTTAGCGCAGGGCGCCGGGAGCAGTGGCTGGGAGGTTCATTTGTCACCGGGACACTTACCGCCTGCAAATCGGCCTTTGTGCCCTGGGGCGTGGGGAGGGTCGGGGACAGGCCCGACCTCGAGAAGGGCAACGAGGCGGAGTCTGGCTAACCCCTGGTCAGAGTAGGTAGGTGCCTGAGGGTCACTGCCCTCACTTGGGGAAGGAAGGAAGCCAGAGGGGTATCGCTCGGGTGCCCCACGCCCGTGCCTGTCTCGTCTTCCCATCGTGGGGCCACCAAGGAGGAGCCGTCTTCTCCAGTTTCTAGGTAGCGGTACTGAGCTGGGCTCCCGCAGGCTATGACATTCTCCGAAACCAGGGGCTACTTCCAGCACCTGCTCCGCCCGGCCCGCCCCCGCCCCCGGCCGCTGCCCCTGCAGCCGCCATTGGCACTCAGCCCGCGTACCCGTCACCACCACCGCCTTCCTGGGCTGCTCCATGGCGGGATCCGGCTGCGCCTCTGACCCGCTCCGGTTCGGACTGGCGTGTCAGCTGCCTCAGCTACAGCCATCCGGCCCCCGCACTGCCCCGCCCCGGCCCCGCCCATGTTCCCCGCCCAAGGCCGGCCGCTCGGCGTGCGCGCCCCCGGCCCTAGGCTCAGCGTGCGCGCCCGCGAGCCGCCCCCTAGTGCTGACTCCCGGAGTACCCTGTCCCCTCTGTGCTCTGACTCAGTTTTCTTAACCTGCTCCACGTAGGGTATTTGCCCCTGTACCCCAAGCCCTGAGCCAGGCGTTAGGGGGCAGGAGGATGAGCCGGTCATTTATTCCACAACTATTCATACATCTCACATTCACTGAGATTTATCTCTACTTTTTTTTTTTTTTTGGAGACAGGGTTCTGCTCTGGAGTGTACTGATGGGATCATAGTTTACTGCAACCTCGAAGTCTAATTGCATGAAGATGGAATAAGAAAATGAGAGAGATCCACTGGGGTATAAGGGTAAAATAATATCACCCTGTGAGGACAAGAGGGAGCCCTAGGCTGGTCTGGAACTCCTGGGTTCAAGCTATCCTCTTGCCTTAGCCTCCCAAGTTACTGGGACTACAGGTGCCCTCCACAACACCCGGCTAGTTTTTCTACTTTTAGCAGAGACAGGGTCTCACTCTTGGCTCAGGCTGGTCTGGAACTCCTGAGCTCAAGCAATCCATCCGTCTCAGCCTCTCAGTGTGCTAGGATTACAGGCGTTAGCCACCACCCCTGGCCGATTCCTCCATTTTCTCTGACTTAGAGATTAGAACTCCCAGAGCAGGAGGTATTTCTTTGTTACTCCCACATCCCAGTGCTCAGCATATCCCCTGGGCACATAGTAGGTTTGCTGCCAACATTCATCAGAGGCCAGAATTCCTTCAAAACAACCAGAAAAACAAAGTTGAGTTTTGGTCTGTGTCCTCAGAGACAAGGTTGGACCTTGGACTTAGGTTGCTGACATCTCGTTCCAAGCAGCCTTGGCCCATTTGTCAAGGTGGTGTGGAAGGAATGTCTCCACCCACAACCCCCAGAGCCCAGGGCAGAGTTCTCTGGACTGCCCCAAGTTCTGTTTTCAGATGCAGGCCTGAGGTCACGCACTCAGAGGCTATTTTGGTCTTTGGCAGCTTCAGGTAAAATTCAGAAAATCTGAGAGTCAGCCTGAGCTGGCCGTGGGAGCCAGACCCAAGTCAAGTGGGAGAGAGGAACCAACTAAAAGGTTCATCCAAAGTAAGGTTTTATAACCCAACTATATACTACGTGCCTGGTGCAGCGTAGATGCATTGCTACAAGGTGGGAATTTCCCCTTTTGCACTGGAAAAAAAGGAGGGGGACAACACCACCCAGAGTTGGCAGTGATTAGAAGAGCCTGTATCATGCTTTACTGCCTTGAGTGACTGGTGGTAAAGACTAATGTTCACTGGTAGCCGAGATCATGCACCTATTCTGTTCTAAACACTTCACTTATGTAATCCTTTTTAACCTCACAAAACTTGGAAGGAGGGGCTCTTTTTAAATTTTATTTGTTTTCTTATTTTGAGACAGAGTCTACTCTATGTCATCCAGGCTGGTCTCAAACTCATGGGCTCAAGCAATCCTCCTTCCTCAGCCTCTCTAGTACCTGGGACTACAGGTGCCACCTCCCCCAGATTAGAAGGACTATTTTTAACTCAATTTGCAAACTGAGGAGACTGAAGCACAGAGCAGCTAAGCCACTTGCTCTAGGTCACACAAAAATGGGGCTGGGATTTGGAGAAGGAAGTAAATCATACTTCCGGAAGGCACATCCTTAGAGGAGGACAGTCCCACTGAAAAAACTCTCACTGAGGCTGCCAAGATGTAAGAACAGGGATATTCTGCAACAGTGTAACAAGCACTGCAAGGGAGCAGGGTTATATGAACTGCAGGAGTGGAGTCAAGGGCAGAATGGACCACTGTAAAAAAATGAAAAACTGGGCACAGTGGCACAGGTCTATAATCCCAGCTAGTCTGGAAACTGAAGGGGGAAGATCACTTGAACCCCAAGTCCAGCCCAGATAACATAGTGAAACCCCATCTCTAAAAAAGTAAATAAATAAATAAATGGAAGATGGATACATTGAAAAAGTGTAATTTCTAGTACAATAAAGTGGTGCAGCCCCTGTGGAAAAGTTTGACAGTTCTGTTAGAAATTAAACATAAGGGGGATTGGTGTGCTCCCACTTAATGGGCACAACATAAGGGTATATGACACACCTCTTGAGTTCCGGACACAATTACAAAAGGGACTCTACCTAACAAATGCAAACATTGTAACCTACTTGTTTGTACTCTCACATTAAATTAAAAAAAAAAAAAAGAAAGAGGCTTTGTGCCTGTAGCTCAGCGGCTAATATGCCAGCCACATACACTGGAGCTGGTGGATTCGAATCCAGCCTGGGCCTGCCAAACAACGACAGCTACAACCAAAAAACAGCTGGGCATTGTGGCGGCACCGGTAGTCCCAGCTAATTGGGAGGCTGCGGCAATGCATCAGTTAAGCCCAAGAGTTGGAGGTTTCTGTGAGCTATGACGCCACCGCACTCTACCAAGGGTGACAAAGTGAGACTCTATCTCAAAAAAAAAAAAAAAGAAAGAAAGAAAGAGGCTCAGCGCCTGTGGCTCAAGCAGCCAAGGCACCAGCCACATACACCTGAGCCGTTCGAATCCAGGCTGGGCCCGCCAAACAACAATGACGGCTGCAACCAAAAAATAACTGGGCTTTGTGGCCGGCACCTGTAGTCTCAGCTACTTGGGAGGCGGAGGCAGGAGAATTGCTTGAGCCCAGGAGTTGGAAGTTGCTGTGAGCTGTGATGCCATGACACTCTACCCAGGGC
>CAUYPK010067650.1:0-28300 GCA_963574355.1 Loris lydekkerianus | reverse complement strand
TGGTTAACATAGCCTTCCTGGCATTTTCTTAGTTACTGTGCCAAGACATTTACATTCCACATTTACCAAGTTTCGCATATACCCTTATAAGATAACGATTTTGTGGCATTTAGTGCATCAACAATGTTGTCAAACTACAACCTCCATCTAGTTCCAAGACGTTTTCGTCATCCAAAAAGATATTTCTTGTCTGTTATGTGGTTAAACACCATTCCCTTCTCCCTTAGTCTCTGATCATTCCCAATCTTCTCTCCATTCCTAAAACATCAGAGTTTTTTTTTAATGCAAATTATTATGAATCTGAAAGATTAAAAGTATCAGTTAACACTTAGAGCAACATCTGCTTAGAAAAGGTATGATGTCCCAGGCACTCTTACAGATGTTCCGTGTTAAGTAATTTGAACCTTCTGACAACTCTATGGAAAAAGTGAGGCAGAGAGGTTAAAATTATGGTGGAAAGACACACAGACAAGCAAGGCAGAGCTAGTTTTCAACTATAGTTCACATAATCACCACTGGATCAATGATGTGTCTCTGCAGCAGACATAGATATGACCATGTTTTCACTGAATACACAGATGCTTTACAATGTGATTAATGCTAGAACATGACATATATAGGAAAAGAAATCAAACAATAAATGACAGCTACCAACAAACACATATAGGTTGCCTGACAAGGGTGATAAACGGGCTAGGCCATGAACAGGAGAGAGGATGTAGAAAGCAGGAAAGCCCAACTCTTACCCCCAGCCCGGGGTAGGTTCACAATAATTTATTATTTCGTGATTTGTCCACCCATGATACCCATTCTGAATATTTGCTACATAAAAATGAAGAAAAAATGTATTGCAACTTAAATACATTTTGCCTTAAGGAGCTTCAGACAGTTTGAACTTGAAATGCAGCCCGTGAATGAATATTTAATTTCACTTTTCTTATAAGTGAAGTTGAATCACTTTTGCAAGTCTGAGGGTGACAGTTTCAAATTTCAGCTCAGGCAGGCAATCAACAGAGAATAATATTACAGCAGGGGGAAAAAGTTGGTGATTCAGTAATGACATTTTAATGTTACAGAACAGAGTATTGGAACAGAAATTTGCAATCCCTTGTGATAGCTTTCTGTTGACTTAACAATCAATACCATCATAACAATAAAAATATGCAGGTCTCTAGCTATAGGCAATGCCTAAGAATGAGAACTTGTCCATCATTCGTTACAACCTTCCAGGTTTTCCTACACAACAAAGTATTTTCCATGCATTTAATCTGGTGTTATAAAGCAAGGGATAGACATTTAAAGATATTGGAAAAGTTTTTCTTCCTCTGGGCTATTATTTATTAAAGCAAAGGTGGTTTTACAGAACGTGTTTTTATATTAGCTTCTAAAACTAATTTGCATTTTTATTTTAAATTCGAATAGCTTCAAAAGCAATAGATAGCATCTTAGCATCATTAAGCATTTATTAAGCATCCTCATTGCGTGGCGCCATCGCGCCATAATCAGGATTTGAAGCAGACATGGTCTCTGTCCATTAGAACAGCGTAACCTATAACCTGCTCAGTGACCATGGAATAGACTGCAGCCCACTTATTGTCTTTACTTACTGAGTTAAAGAGTAATGGATATAACTATCTGATCTCTGATCTTTTCTACTAATGATGCTTGTGAGTTAATTTTTTTTTTTTTATGATACATGAGCATTTTCTCATTTCTGAAATGTTTTTCTGTTTCCAGGTAACCTTAGAAACAAACTGTTATTATGACCATCTTCCAGGGTGAGAGAAAAGAATGAAAAAATAATAGTGGTACAGCTTTTTAAATTTCGAGTTAAGAAAATAATAACATAGAGAATGTCTGGTATTGTTTTGTGGGGCAATTTAACTCAGTCTAATATGCATAAACTTAATAGCCCTCCTTCAACAAATACTTCTCAAACAAAAAAAAAATATAGTAAATATATAATTGTCAAGGATAGGGAAGACAATGAAGCGTTGTGCCTACCCTCAAGCAACACATCATCTATTAAAAAATGTACAATAAGATCATGATTGGGCTGGTTCGGCACCTGTAGCACAGTGGTTATAGCACCAGCCACATACACCGAGGGTGATGGGTTCAAACCTGGCCTGGGCCAGCTAAACAAATGCAACAAGAAAATAGCCGGGCATTGTGGTGAGTGCCTGTGGTCCCAGCTACTTTGGAGGCTGAGGCAGGAGAATTGCTTAAGCCCAAGAGTTTGAGGTTGCTGTGAGCTGTGAAGCCACAGCACTCTACCAAGGGTGACATAATAAGACTCTGTATCAAAAGAAAAAAAAAAAAATCATGGTTAGTATATGTGCTCTACATGTTTACAAGAAATATATAAAGAGTACAGATTACTCTCCTGGTTTAGTAAATGCATCTCATGGAAGATAAAAATATAATAGACTTCAAATGATGTGTAGCGTTATTCCAGGTTGAGAAAAGCAGAAAAGGTGTTGTAGAGAAATGGAATTACACCAGCAAATGTGCATCAGTTTGTAAGCATGCATGTCCAGAGATTATCCATACTATACCAGGGAAAGAACGACTGTAAAATGTGTACTGATAGGATTTCTGAAGATAAACTAGGAGCCAGATTTTGAAGGCTCATTGTTCCTAGAATTAATGCTGCAGCAATCAGCAGCAGTTGAAGGGGAATGATTTGTTAAGACTTTCTGGGGGAAGATAACCATGAGAATGAATGTTTAAACAAAGGATGTTTCACCTCATAAGCATTATTTATTTATTTCCTAGATATGAAGTGAAGTGCACTTACTACCTTTCCCCAGTAGCCTAAGTTCATCAACCCACTCTTTCATCCAGTCACCTCTTTCCATATGTACTCACTGAATGTCCATTATGCTGGACATCGTTCTAGGCTCTGTGGATGCGAAGGTAGCACAAGGTCAACCATTTCTGTGCTCACAGAAGTTCAGTTTATTGAAGGTGTGTGAATTATCCACTGATATGTAACAAACCTACCAGAACCTTATGGGCTTAAGATAATATCTGTTTTGTTTCTTCTAATTCTGAACATTAGCTGGGCAATATTCTACAAGTCTTAACCTGGGGTCACTCTTAGGGCTGCCTTCAGCAGGAAGCCAGCAGGATTGCAGCTGAACTTCGTGATCTATAGTGGTATCAGCCATATAATGAGCCCAGGTTCAAAAGTTAGAGAAACAGGCTTCATCCTGTGAAGAGCTGAGAAGAATTATGGTCATCAGGCAATACGGGGGGTTAAAATGAAATAAATAAATAGATAAAAATAGCAATTTTTTTTTTTTTTAATAAAATAGGCTTGTCATGAGATGCTAATGAGTTCAGCAGACCTTTTTAGAGAAAAGGATGAGCCAAAGCCTTTCTAAGAAGTTTATACTTACTGGCAACTTCAAGAACAAAGTGAACTGGTAAATACAGTAACTCAGCTGGGAGAAGCAGAAAATAAAGAATGTCTGTATCTGTGGAACACAGATGAGTCCTTAACTTAGTGAAGCTACGAAGCAGGTGGCACAAGATGAAGTTGGATATGCAGTTAGGATCTAGCCCTGACCTCTTCGTCTTTTACACCATGGTAAGAAGTGAAAGTCTGGTTTTTGATCCTTCTCACACACTGTCTCTTCTATCATCAACTTAATAGTTTTTCACTTAGGTGATGATATCTTATATCTCTTCAGGTGACAGGGGCTTACACAATTTTTGCACAGAATGGATGGTTTATCAAAGGTTGCAAACGGAGTGATAAAGTAGCAGGAAAAAGTGCCCCCCAAATTGAAAACATCAAAATTTAATTGATCCAATGAACAAAGAATATACTTTAAAAAGGACTTTTACTTTATTTTAAATCTCACACTACGAAGGCCTATACATTATTATTACCCTCTATGCCCTCTATGCAAAAGTGAGGCAAGTGTAGCTTAGTTGAATAAAGTCACCTGTTTACATTCACCCAGGAATTATTGGTATATCTAATTATCTGTATCCAAAACTCAATTATCTCTTCTCATGCTCTCTTTTTGCACAAAGGAAAATTAAATAAGGAGAATATATTATTAAGAGAAGAAACAATATAGACTAGTGTTCTCTTAAAATCATAGTTCTTCAGTGTATCATTTGGGCTTAACATAGATGAAAATCAGTGTGTGTCTGGTAAATTGCAAATTCCAGTGCCAGAGTAAAGATTTTCTTAATTAGGCAGTCCCCATGGAGAATCTGGAAATTTGCATTTTTAGTATCTCCTCCCATAAAAACACTGATTTATTTTGGAAAAATATGACTTAATGCTTCTTGCCAAGGGAAGAACATTTATTCTGAGAACTTTTGGCAAATGAGTTATCTGTTGCTTAAGAATTATGTGATATTGGAGATTAAGCACACCTTTTATGAAGATAAATTAACAGTAATATTCAGTGAAATTCCAAATTGTAGATAATAAGTGTGTTTGTGGGATGGACTGGTCTTTAGAAGAACACTTTATAAAGAATATGGGCGGGGCCTCACCTACCTTGTTTCCTTCTGTAGAAGTGGCAACTAGCACAGTGCCTGGCATTCTTCCTTGACTTATTTTTGTTTTTCACTTTAATTTCCCCTTCATCTTGCAAGTGTAAAAACAAATCACATTCAACAAGACATAATTACAAAATTGAAATGAAATCTTGAAATCAGCTATTTCAGTACAGTTTAGCATACTCCTAATTGACAAAACAAAATATAAACAAACTAAAAAGAGAACATTTTAAAGTGGGACCTTTACCTTACTAATATTTCAATGAATTACCTGAGCATTTCCTCCTTTCTATGAATAGTTTTGTTCTTCACTAAGTTCATTCCTATTTCACTCCATAGACTTTGGTCAGCAGCATGTACTTTCCAATTCTTCACATCCATTCACAGCACAAGAGAAAATTGTTTAAAAGTTTTGGCAGATTAAATTACCTCGAGAGATGATGACTTCTTTCTTAATGTGAATTTTTAGAGTTTTACCTGTTACAAAAGGTAAAGTCATTTGTATGTGTATTTTTTAATCTAATAAAATAAACTTTAACAAAAAATATTTTGATATTTTTATAAGTAGTCTATTATGTAGAGCAGCCCTATCTAATAGAAGTGAGTCAAACATGTAGTTTAAAATTTTCTACTAGCCATGTTTAAGAAAAAAAAAAGGGACAAAGTCCATATGTACTACAACAGTAACCTTATTCACTGCGAATCTTCAGTGGGAAATGATGTTGTACTGAAACGATAAAATCTGTTTGCCAAAAAATATTTTTCTTATTTTAATTTATAAATTTAATTTTTGATTAACTAAATTTAGTCACTAAATACATGTAAAATTCTTCATAGCCACATAGATATAGCAATGACCTTAATGGGTTATGCAGCAAGAGGATCCAAGGTAGCCATTGACAAAACTGCAAAAAAACCCTGCTGTTTCTCACCTATATTTAAATTCAGCCTTTATGTCACTTTTTGAATGCCTAACACATTAACTGCAGACCAAAGAGCACTTCAAGTTCCTCTGATTTTTTGAGTTGTTATATACAAGCTCTGACAATTAAGTTTGTGAACTCATCCTAGGAAAAGTGCTCCATAACTAATTGCTGAATATCACTATAGTCACCTTCAAAGTATTCCCCTTAGGAAGCTATGCCTTCATACCAGCACCTAGTCTACCCTTCTAACCAATTTTGGAACTCTTTTTCTGGAATGACCATCAGCGCTTTTTTTTGCATGATACACAAAAACATGCAACAATAAGAATGAACGCCACTCAGCAAGACTCCACCACATGTGGACACAAACACAACTGTGTGACACTGCTATGCCAGGTTATGAAATCTTACCGAGTTGCTCAAGCAGTGATACCAATGTAAGCACAAGGTGGCAAGTTCACAAACTTAATTGTCGCACCTTACGTAGTTAAACACTTTTGTCAGATTACAGTGCTTTATCAGAAAACAAAACAAAACAAAACAAAACAAAACCTAACTTTGGCTCTAGTTTCCTAATTATTCCCCACAGACTTCATGACCCAATTTAAGTAAAATTCACATATTTCATTTAAAAAAATTCTAAAAAGTGAATTTGCTAAGGGAAGGGAGATTATGTTCTGATCAGGTCGAGTTTTCAGTTATTTAGAGTGCATGTTACTCCACTGGTGACAATTTCATAGCCTTCTCATTTATCTTGACTTTTCAATATGCCTAAAGAATGTACTGGTAAGATTTTTACCCCTATTGATAAAGTACCCTTTTTATACTCAATAAACTTTGCTTGAATATAGAAACCTGCAATTTTTATAGGAGCATTTGTATGAGGAAGTAATCACAGCAGCTGGGAAAAGATGTGTTGAGAGATAAATAACAATCATGAATAGAAAGGAAAATTTTCTAAAACTGCTCTGTTCTTTCCCTCTATGCTGTTTAATGAACTTCTTTTATACCACAAGAGAATATTTGATATTTAAGAGTCATCAAAATGTTTAATGATGATTCACAACATGATGAAATACATTAGCGTCTAAGACTGCCTCATCCTTGATGGAAAATGGTATGTAAACATTGATGTTCACGAGTCTCACCACCAGGGAGAAATGAGTCTCACAGGAACACTGAGCAAAAACTTGACAAGTATTAATTTCAACAATCCCATTAATTTTAAATGGAATATTAGAATGAATGTGCATATTCAATTTAAATTATAAGAGATTTTCTTTTTAGCAGTTCTTAAGTCTGACCCTCAACTTGTCGGGATTTCTTATAGTTTACATGAAGTTTAAAAGTTCCTGGTTATTCATTTCCTATATAAATATTTCCACTAATCAATTAATTCAGTTGTTAGAAATTGAGTAAACCTAATAAAGGTCTTGACATGTGAATTATTGTATTTCAGATGTGAGCCTTGTTAATTCTCTTTTTTTAATTCTCTCGTTTGCTATCCTCTTATCTCATCCAAATAAAACAAAATGCAATGTGAAATAAGCAAAAAGAGCAAGCAACTTCCATGATATACATTGAATCAATCTGCAATGGACATGTCTATTTTAGAATATTATAAAATTAATAGTTCTATTAACACATCAATGAAATAGAGACTAAAGAATTAAAATAGAAGGAGTATGAAATGGGAAAAACTAGACATCAAGACTATATTGCCATCTTTGCTGTAAGTGAAGTAACCTGTTTTTGGAAACTTCTAAACAATAAAATATGTTAAAGTTTTAATTTCCATGATGCAAAAATTATGTCATTTCAGATTTTGCATAATTCCAGTACAAATAACAATAACCAGCATTTCTTGAGCACTTAGTACAAGACAGTTGTGTTGCTAAATGTTTATATGCATTATTCCATTAAAAACTTAACTATTAGAAAATTTTATTTTTCCATTCTTATATATATAAATAAATGGAAGGAAATCTCTTAACGTAGTATCCTCTGGGTTCACCCATATTGTCACAAATGGCAGTTCATTCTTTTCTTTGGTCGTTGTGAAAAATACTGTAATCAACATGATATCTCTATGCACAGATATCTCTGTGACATACTGATTTCATTTTCTTTAAATATTTGCCCAGAAGTAAACTTGCTGACTCATAGTATAGAAATCTGTAAGACATGAACAGGAATTCCAATCAGAAATAACAACATAGCATTCAAATACATGATGTAGTCTCATTAATACTATTGCACTGAAAAACTTTCATAGGAAATTATTACCAACTGCCCTAAGTCACTACCCACTCCCATGGGCTAGGCAGTTTGGAATGGCCTGCTAGACATTTTCATGTGCATTTCTGAAGACACAGCCCCCATCACGAGGAACTTGGGAATCGTGAATTACAGCTACTTCAAGGCAGAATCAGTTCACATAACCAGTTAATTGCAACAACAATGTCCTTTACACCTAGCCATACTGTTTTGGACAAATTTTGAAATAAATTTATGAATAGTACATTCATTATTCAATGATCTACTATTTTTATCTTGAAAGGTTATATATTTTTTTTCTTTTTTCAAATATAGACCTTGTCAAAATGAAAAAGAAAATCTATTTTTAAGATTTATTTTGTAAAGGTAAGAATAAATAAGTCCATAGCCCTTCCTTTCTTCCACACTCAAAGATTGCCTTTCTTTTAATTTCAGTTTGTAGTAGTATTATGTTTTAAATGTAATGCTAAGTCAAAATACATATGATATAAAGATTTTTCTAGTTTCCAAACCCATGAGCTCTGATTTTGTCTGTCCTGTTCACATTTGCTCTCCGGTATGCGGAGCTGACATATTCATCAGAATATAAGTAAACAGTGATGAAAAGTAAAATGTTCCATCAACGCTTCATTCTGTTTGTTGTTCTTTAAGTGAACTATTGCCATATGACATTTGAGAATGACATCCTAGATGTTTAAATCTAAAAATTGTTCTGGTCTTGTATTTTGATTTTGTTGATGAAAAGAGACTTTTGGTGTAGCTGCCAGTGAACTCAAGAAAAAAACTCAAGGCTCAACTGTAAGAAATGGTTTTTCCTTTCTGTTCTCTTAGCCCTCATCTTTTTCATATTACATATCAGTACTACATTTATTGGTGCATGTGTGTGTGTGTGCCCATGTTTTTAAGGCAGTATTGTTAGAACATCCACTTAATATTGTAGAGATGTTTTTGTTTAAATTATGGCATGCTCTTTTGGAAAACTTGAATATTTGTGATGTTGGGGGTTCTATATGATACTATAATATTATACAGAGTGGACATGAAGCTTGTGTACGTTTAAAATAGTTCAACATAGTAAATTGCACACAAAGTTTGTGTCCATTCTGTACAGAGGTGACAATTTCCAATCGGCTATAAATTCCTTTTCAGAACACAGGGGAAAAAGTGGGTATAGGCAGTCCTCAAGTTACAAACATCTGACCGACATACAACTCACACTTAGGAATGGAGGCTATTAGTAGTGATAGGTGAATGTACCAGTTCCAACTTACGTATAAATTCAACTTAAGAACAAGCCTGCAGAACCTACCTCTTTTTTAACCTGGGGACTTGCCTATATAGTAACAATCAATGCAATGAGTTCTCATCTATAATATTATCTCTGTTCTTTCATCACTTCTTGCAACTGTTCCTTCGACTTCAGAATGAAGACATTAGCCTGGGAACACTAGGTGACCATTGAGAAGAGGGTCAAAAACGGCAAGAGTGCTTATTGCAGTTTTTCTCCTTTCCATTTGTACACATTTTTTTTTAGCTGTATAACCTCATGGGAGCAAATTGCTATTGTGTAAGGAACACTTGTTTAAAAGACTGTGAACCAGATTTATCCAACCCTCTTAACCATCTAGTAATGCTAAAAATGTCTCACATTTCTCATTGGTGATATGTGGTATTTGAAACATGATCCCTAATGTCCCTCTCAACTATAAACATGACAGCTTGAAAAAGGCAGGAGAAATGGTTGATTTCTGAACATAAACTCAGATGGATACTGACTATGTGACTTTTGGGCAAATGAAAAAGGAATTCAATCGAAACTATATCCAACTAAGGGAAGGAGGATTTGTCACCATACAAAACAAAGTAGAAGCCATGAAGTATAGCTGATGTATAAGTACCACCTGACTCTTGACGTGGTTCTATTACTGGTATAAAAAAATAAGCAAAATATTTCAAAAACTCCATTGCAAACATAAAATTGTCAAATCAGAAGATGAATGTGTGGTTTTTAGGTGTTAAGAGGAAGAAAATCCAAGATAAACATTGGCATTGATCGAAGACCTACTGTTCACAAAGAACTATGTTAAATCAAAAGCGTCACCTCAGTGCTAACTTGAGTAAGGCTAACTCCCTCCCAATCCCCTCCAGCCTTGAAGGAGGCATTGTTGAGTAGAATAGCAGCTGGAAGCACCTAGCAGCTCTAATGCTTCATCTCAGGCGAATTATTGCAGAGTGAGTAAATATAATTATGTATAGGGTTTCTAGAAGTGCAATCTGCTTAGTATTTGCCTGTAAAATACCTGGAGTGTTTTTAAAATAAAAGTTCATGGGTCCAAAGTAGAATTAGAAATCAGAATCCAAATAGAAAAGGTACAACAAATCTCTGATTGCCGGCCAGGACTTCTTTATTTCTTGTTTGTTTCCTTTTAACTACTAAAATTTTCAGTCACAAGCAAGAGAGAATTGTGTAATGAACATCTATATACTTCAACAACCCATCCGTTAAATTCTAATTTTTTATACTCTTCCTTCCTTCCATCCCTCCTCTGTTTTACACACACATTGACACATGATCACACTTATTAAAACTAATAACTCTTTATTGTCATTCGTATTCAAATTTCCACAATTTTCTAAAGAAGAGTATTTGTACAGTTGTATTTTTTTTACACAATATTCAAACATTACCTCTGGTTGTAATACATAATAAATGTGTTTAATCTAAGGCAATCCTCCTTGCCCCACTTAATGTTTTTTTTATCATATAATAAATATTTTGATGAAACCAATTCCATCCTCCTGTGGAACTTCCTACAATCTGGATATGCTTTAAAATTTTTTAAAAAGTGTTTTATACACATATCCCTTATTAGCTGCAAATTCCAGAGTTTCTGGATTCTAGTCCTATTTTCAAGCAGAGAGAGAATAAAGGCTGATGGG
The DNA here is from genome assembly GCA_963574355.1 of Loris lydekkerianus. Lineage (NCBI taxonomy): Eukaryota > Metazoa > Chordata > Mammalia > Primates > Lorisidae > Loris > Loris lydekkerianus. The sequence goes on along the minus strand of CAUYPK010067650.1, from coordinate 17,630 downwards.
AGTAGATAGCTAGATGGATAGACACACACACACACACACACACACACACGCACGCACGCACATACTTGAGTCAACTTAGCTATTTCTGATGTGCAGTGAGGATATATTTATCTCTTCAAATGTGGCAAGCTCCAGACAGCTATTTCAGTCCTTTACCTGTTTATTTATAAAGTCAAAAGCTACATTCAATAGATTGAAGGTTACCGTTTGTCAGGTTTGGTGGTTTGTTGTCTATTCCTAGTATTTCATGCTGTGCTGAAAGGCCTTGGTATCTTGCCAATTATTAGCAGTTAATACAATTTCATGCCCTGAATGTTGAGAGTTTACTGTTTTTGAAGGTCTGCCATCTTAAAAGGCTGCAAGTCTCTAATTGGAAAATTCTTTTCCTGAATAACTTTGTTGACCTTATTCTTTAACCAAGATTTATTTCATAGCAGGTGCTACCTCTCTGCATTGTCAGAGACAGAACATTTACTTTCCTTTCAGTTATTACAGTGTCTTCCTTTATTTATAAACTAAAATTCGTTTATAATTATAAGTGTTAAAATGTAATTCAACCATTCAGAGTGATCGTGATCATCAGTGCTGTAATGATCATCATCCTATTATGTTGAAAACTATTAAGCCATTTAAATATTGCAATCATCATCAAGCATGTTGTGCACAGGGCATCACGAACATCGAGCATTCAGAATATGGAATATTCACATTACGGTGTGTATATATAACTAACTATGGTGTGAATATTGCATATCAGTGTGAAAAACAAGTGCATTGACAGAATGAGTTGTTTCTGTAACTCAGTTAATCTTTCAAACTTTGCCCACACAGACACTAGAACGGAATAGGAAATTAACAAATATTTTTCAAATGAATAACTGCATAGTTTCAGTGATAAAACAATGGTTTAAAGGCATGCCATGCTATTTTCCTTGCTTATGGAAATTCCTTGGTAACTACTTCTGCCATCTGAGTATTTACTTTGAGACCACTTTTTATTGGACCATCGCAGCTAAGGGTTTAAAAGACATTTTAGGCTAGGGTGGCACCTCTGGTTCAAAGGAGTAGGGCACCAGACTCATATGCCAGAAGTGGGGGGTTCAAATCCAGCTCTGGCCAAAAACTGCAAAAAAAAAAAAAAAAAAAAAAAAGGCTTTTTAGGCTAGTTAATTAAACTACCACTGTGCTTGCATGAAGTATGTGTGGAAAATTTTACTTTTTTAAATAGAAAACCATGTGGGTTATTATTATTTGCTCAAGTATGTCAACTAATGTATAGATGTGTGCCAAATTTACTAATGTAACTGTCATTGTGATGGAAAATTCGAGTATGAGGAAGAAACCATGAGAACCATCTGTAGTTACTTTGTCAATTTAAGTTTGGGACATAATGTTCTGCTTTGTCTGAGAAAGTAAGACTCGTAGGCAGAATATACCTGTCAGACTAACATAAAGCAAACTAAAATTTCCCTCCAATGCAAGTCTGCACAAAAATGCAAACAGAAGAATTCCCATGTCTAACTTTCCAAGGAATATTTTGCTGTCCTGTGGAATATGTTCTAACTTTATAATCATTTAATAAATAAATCTATTATTTTATTTATTAACTTCATAGTATTCCAGTCTAGATAGCAGCTTAGGGTCTTCCCATGGATGTTGAGAATTCACTGAGGATATGTTTTAATGAGGCAGGGTTTTTACTTCATTAATAAAACATTCAAAAGGACTGAGGTCCAGGCTCACACTTAGCTCCAGCCTGTTCACCTTTTCTTTGTAACATTGTCTCTAATTTGTTGTATTAATTTGTGTATATTTCATGTATTCACCAGAGGAACTCATTTAATTTGATCATGACCTTATTATTCAAAGCTTAAATGTGCAGAATAACCTTTTCTCCTCAAGTGGTGTCACGAAGGGTTGCGTCTTAGTTGTGCCGCAGATCAATGACTGTCATGCGGAATGAGGCTTCCCCCAGCCCTGAGTGGCACCTGGTGGTTATTTATAGCATGACCAGGAAAGCCATCTATCTTTTCTGACAGCTTCCACTGTTACTAACCCAGCATCATGTTTTTCTCTAATGCTGCTTGCAGAACATCTGCCCACCTAGTCGCTAGTCATCATTCTTTTATGCAACCCATTTTAAAACATACACATTGAAGATCTATTCAATGCTAAAAATGGAATGACCAATGTGATATCTCCCTATCTTCAAAAAGTTTTACTAAGTTCTCTTTTTCAATGGGGAAAAAATTGAAAGTGTTTTAAGATACGTGACTATATAATATAAGGCCTATAGAGCCAAAGACCTTATTATCTTCAAAGGGAGGTTAACCCTGGGAGCGAATAATGACAAACCAAGGCAGCTAAGAGTAAATACCATGAGAAAGTAAGTGATATCACAGTAGATGACAGAGAGGAAGTGTTCCTTCTATGTTGTTTCTCCCTAAAATCTCTTTGAAGGGCAGTTATTACTCAGCACCCTTGAAAATGAATCTTTTTCCTTATTTTATTGGTCCAAATCAACTCATATATGCACATGTGAGAACCAAACTCCGTGGCCAGGAGAATGCCATGCTTATGTGGCTTAGGTCCGGGTTACAGGAATCAATCACTTTGACACAGGAGTATAGGATAAGGGATGGGACCCATCAGTGTCATAGCCCCATGTTTTGGGATCAGCTTAACCCAGAGCACATGAGCTGCAGAGAGAAAGTGTGAAAAACAGAACCTGTGTACAGGAAGGAAAGGGAGGAAAATGAATTCTGGTAAGTAATCAATGATTTTTTAAATTATATTAAAATGCACCTTTTATCAGAAAAAAAATGCCATTATGAAGCAAACAAATATGTTAAAATTAACTCATAAACTAATAATGTGATCAAAGGGAATGCATTTATGTGATGTGGTGCTTGAGTTAAGCCCTCAGATATTGAAGTATTAACCCAAACAATTCAAAACAAGGTCAGTTTCTCAAGAGGAAACCAGATTCATGGAAAGGGTAGCAACCAACGAGAAGGTAATCAGCTTTTTAAGTGTTAAATTTTGAACAGTAAAAGTGACTTAAGTTGCTATTATGGCATATTGGTATACTCTGCAGGATCATGGAACTGTAAGTTTCCACTATATTTGTAAACTGAATATAATCACAAATGCACAGGCGTGAGCACACACACACACACACTCATTCTGTCCCCCCCCTTCCCATTTCTTGGACCAAATACTGTTTAGATTTAGGCAGCCAAATTCACCGATGTATAACACAGACTCTCATTAAATTTCCTATTGCATTTTAAGCCAAATAATCTTTAACCCCTGTCTTAAACAGAACTGTGGACTATCCAAACACAAGTCATATACCTGGGTACTATCCAAGTTTGTGTTCATAATAAAAGAAAAGGCAAGGCAAATTTCTGTTTTGTAAGAATCAGTAACATTGTTTAGTGAAGGTTAGTTTTAGCTTAAATGTTGAGATGTTAAGAAGCATTCTGTAAAATGAATATCCTAAAGTGAGAGAATATCTTGCATCTATAAATTGAGGACTTAATTAGCTATAAGGATGGTAAGCTACCTTTAAGAGAAGCTGTGGTTCTCTACAGGGTATCCTGATGCAGGCACAGACATGCTGGGTAGAGGAAAGTCACAAAAAGTTCTGAATAAAGAAATATGTTTTATTCAGGTTTAACTTTAACTACTAGAAAAAAGTTTCTTTAGATCAGGTCCCAGGAAGATAATTGCTCTAGCTTTCTTCATCGTTTTTTGCATCATAATTATTTTTTTCCCTGAATTTTATGTGCTTTGGTTGAAATAGTTAAGCAAGCCTTAGATTTATATAATTGACAATGTTCTTCCTTAAAGCACTGGATTACACCTCAACTTCGTTCTATTTCTACAGTTGAACATTAGAAGCTGACCCATAAGGACATAAATGGAAAACAAAACATAAGCCACAGAAATAGACGTGGGAAATGTAGAAAATAAATAAACCTTGCACTAACTCTCATGAACTGCAAGCACCAAAGATACTCTCATATACTTGACAGCTTAGTTTTTTGGTTTTAAAGTCCACAGATGTTTAAGGAAGCAAAGAAAGTATGGATAGCTCCTGTCTGACACATTGGGAACAATAACAAATAAAGCCTACCCGCATGACAGCGTTCAGGTCCTCTACCTGACGGCATTTACACAGGCTCAAAGGAAAAATACTCTTGTCAGGGCTTTTAGTAAAAGGCAAAAATTCTGAAGAACTCGGGAGGCCTTGGTGGCTTTGATGGCAATCTGCAAAGAACAGGTGCTGCTGTCCCTTACGAGACTCTGCTTTTCCAATATAAACACATTGTCTCCTTGAGTCAGGTCATGAGTTTTTGTGTTCAGGGAGATCAGGGGGATTCAGAAAATCACTAGGTTCCTTGGTTGATGAGAGTCATTCAAGTGGAGTCATTTTCTTTTATTTATTTATTTTTATTAAATCATAAGCACATAGATCATGTATACATTAATGCATTTACGGGGTACAATGTGCTGATTTCATATAGAATTAGGAATGCTTACATCACACTGGTTAATATATACTTCATCTCGTTTACTTAATTATTGTGTTAAGACATTTATACTCTATACTTGCATTATGCACCATAAGTGTGATCCTGCCATTCACCCTCCCTTGATCTGACCTCCTCCCTCCCCCCTCATCCCCCCTCCTCCCTCCTTCATCCTGGGCCATAGTTGTGATCTACTCTTCATGTGAAAGTGTGAGTGATTGTAAATTGGTTTCATAATAGTACTGAGTACACGGGATATTTTTTCTTCCATTCTTGAGATATTTTACCAAGTAGCATATGTTCCTTTTTGAGTACAATTTTAAGACTAGCTCTCAGTGTTCTCCCTGTAACAGAATCTGGTCATGATTTAAACAAGTAAAACTTAAAGTGCTTAGTTGATGAGGAGTCCTCACTGATTTTATTTCTATGTACCTGTTTATTGGAATCAACAAAATGATGCCACACACTGAGCAGAAAAAGTTGGAAATTTCTTCATGGAATTTGAAGTGGAGGAAGTAGGTATGTAAACAGTGAACACAGAATAATATGCTAATAAAAAATATTCTGGGGGACTTTTAAAGCACAAGGGATGAAAACCTTAGTCTAGGCAAGGCAAGTTTGATGAGCAGATAGCTAGTGTTTCAATGCAATAACACGGTAATTTACGCTATAGACTCAGAGTATCCCTTGTACATCATGACAAAATAGGGACGAAACACTATGGCTAATTCAAAACACAACAGCAATAACAAGAGAATAGCAAAATTAAAAACCATTTAAATTTAGTTTGAAAAGTATCTGCCAAGGCAATACTTCCAAAGATAAAAAGTTTTGCAAATTTTTAAAATTATAATGCCACTTAAACAGCAAAGAACTTACAATGCAACAAAAACGCAACTGTTTGTGTATATACACACATTATTCCATTTATAAGTTTTATATTTTATGTATTTTGGGGTAGTTGCCTGTGGGAAGTAATTAATAAAGCCATTTTATTGGTTTGTTTTTTTTAAGTGTTTAATCCATCTGAAATACATTTTTTATGCAATGCAATATAGGGATTCAATTTTAATTTCCTAAAGATGGATTACCAGCACTTTTTATGCCAGCAACTTTTATTAAATAATTGATCCTTCTTACATGGAATTGAGCTATCACTAATGTCATGCATTAAATTCTCACAGATGTATATGTAAATTCTCATCTATATGGGTATGGATACATATGCTGTTTTATTCATGGAAGCTGTTTCTCTACCACTACCATGTTAATTTTGTTATATTTATGCTGTGTAATTAGTCCTTAAAGTCTCCTATCTTTTCCTTGTGATTTATCACAGTTACAAAAATACCATGGATTATTTTTATTTTTATTTTTTTTTGCTGTTGTTATTCTATGCTGTTGACGTATCTTGCATTTGATTTTTCTAGGGCACTAACTTGTGCCTCGGTTGTGACCATCGCTGTATCTATGCACACACTGAACTGTTCATTGGGACATCAGGTTTGTTGGTACAAAGAAGAATAATACAGTAAGAATTCTCCTTACTGTATTAATCTCTACAGATCTTCTCTCTCTTTGAGCAAACCTGTATCCCTGGATTTATTATGTACTGCTTTAAACTTATCTCTCTTCAGATACTGGGCTCCATAAGCTTAATTTGTTTTTTCTTGATGTTGGCTCCTTCTATCTCAGGAGTGCTTGTTGGAGTCCACTAGTGTCAGCAGTTGGATTGCTGCATAAACCATTCCTAAAATCTCAGTCATTTTAAAACAGATATCAGTTCTCAGTCATGAAAATATACTGAATGCTGTGGTTCTACAGCAGGGAGCTGTGACTGTACTTCACATCTCATGTGTCTGAGGACTTGGCTCTGGTGTTGAACTCTCTGCAATTCAGATTTCTGTAAGCTGAGAACTTCTGAAGTGGGATATCTTCTGATCAGACCAGGAAGTTCCTTGATCGTGGCCTACTAGCTTACCAAGTCAACTTCCTTGAGCATATCCTTGGTTCTCCTTGCACTAAGCTGATCTAGCCATCAATTTAATTCAGAAGAAACAAAATTTTGAGTTGGTAATAAAGGTAAAGAGAGAGGTTTTCAGGTATGTTTCCAGACTTCACCTAGTAGATCTATACTTCATAGAGATTTAATGTGGTAGCTCATTTTTCATGGTAATAGAATATTTTTGATTATTTGTAAGTCATTTCACTATATTTACGTATTTTCCAAACATATTATGATACAGACTTTGATGAAGAAAATCTAGCAAATCAAGGAAATGCATGTTACTATGCTACTACTATAAACACATAATGCTATGTTCAATTTTTAAGCACTTACAATTTCTTAATTTTTATAAGAAAGAAAACATCTATAAGGAAGAAATTAAGTGATAGACATATTTTTTTTTAGTAATTTTACAACTATGAACTATTTTTTAAATTAATTGAAATTTTTTTCTAGATAATAAAAACTAAATTATTATGGACTTAAACATTGCTCTAGAAGTGATTTTATGTCACATATATATTTTGTACCCTGTCGTTTGTGGAATGATATCAATCATTATTCAATGTCTGGCTCATATGTATTGAAAGCCTGTAACTATTCATTAAATATTCAGGGTGTAGCTTGATCTACAAATGAAATCTCTAGCATTGCATCATGGCAAACCAAGAGAATTAATTGTCAAAATCTTTGCAAAAGGGCATGCTTAGCATTCACTTGACAGATCGCTATAAATAGAAACATTAGTGATATATCAAATGATCCTTTAAAAATATGTAATACGAACATATCAATTATATTTAAATATTACCTGCACCATTCTCATGAAAAGGCTTTATGTATATGCATGCATCATACATAAATAATCAAATTTCTGTGTTTTAAAATGAAGTACGGCTAATGACACGCATGTGCTCTCTCTGTAACTTTGGAAATTGCACTGCTAGGTAAAATTCCAGGGCCATTTTATAAGCTTTGTCTTAGCACCCACATATTGCCAGCCCCAATCTTATCTAATTAATACAAAGTTCTAGGTAGGTTTTCCAGTTAATCTTTGTAATGACACAATGGAACATTTAGTGTTGTTATCCCTAAATTAGAAACATTAATGATAGGCAATTATTAAATTCATGAGAGCATGATATAATCATGTCTCTAATTAAAAAAAATTGATACTCAATTAAAACTCTTTAGTACTATCTGAATAATGCATTAGTTGCGAATATTGGTACTATTTTAAAACTGAAATTTCTATCATGCTTATTATTCATGATAACATATATTTAATATGTTTTTTCATAAGAAAATGTTTTGAAAAATGCAGTTTTTGTTGGTTTTGTGTGTGTGTATTTTGAGACATTGTCTCCCTCTGTTGCCTACACCAGAACTACCAGAGTGCAGTGGCATCATGATAGTTCACTGCAACTTAAGACCTGGGCTCAACTCAATTATCCTGCCTCAGATTCCTGAGTTTCTGCGACCACGGATGCAGTATCATGCCCAGCTTATGAGAGATGGGGCCTTGCCATTTTGCTCAGGCTCGTCTCAAACTCCTGACTTCAAAAGACACTTCTGCCTTATATCATTTGAAAGCAGTCATTCCCAAAGTGCTAGGAGTACAGTTGTGAGCCACTGCATCTAGCAGTTCTTGTTATTTAAAATAAAATTTAAATACTTATTTTCCATGTTTCCATAGAACTCTGTCTATGCTAAATAGATATCATATATATTTTTTCATATACATATGTGTGTGTGGTATATACATGCATGCATTTCTGGTTTCTTCCCTATTTTTTTCTTGCACATATGAACTCCTGAGTGCAAACTCCAAGTCTTATTTAACATTTGTAAATCTGAATTTAGACCTCACTGGGTGATGTATGTACATATAGGAAATATTTATTAAATAAAGACATTTATTAATTTACTTTAAGTACTTCAGGTATTATTTTATAAATTAAATTGTACCAAACATAACAATAAGTGATTATTGCATGGGAATAATATTAAATATTGAGATATAATGTCTACCTGTTTAAAGGTGGATTTTACAACAGCTAGTACATGAAAAACCTACATAAAAAATTTGTCTTAATGAGGTTACTCCAATTGCTTTAGTCATGTTTCCACGACACAACACTCTTTAAAGAAACAAATAGAAAGCAAAAGTAGTTTTAAATTTCCCCTAAGCTGTGCTTCAAGTTTTCGAGAATACTATTTCACTGTCAAGACTGAACTCCTTAGAATTTATCATCTGCTTTTCTATTTCACTTTCCTACAAAATGGAATAAAAAAGTGACAGATATCAGTGTTTTAACATTGATTTTGTGAACATATAAATAACTAAAATTGCAGGTACATTTTGTTTTTAATACTTGAGCAGAACTTTAAAGGGTCCATGCATATATCTATGCCTCCTTCATCAAACACATAACAAATATTTGTAGAGCTCACTTCATTTTATGAAGCACTACAACATGTTTTATTCTATTTGATTTTTACAGCAATGAGGGAGTGAGATAGTCCCTTTGTTCTATATATAAGGAAACAAAATCTCAGAGGATTTAAATGATATTCCCAAGAGCAAAGTTTGACTCTAAAGTCATTTCAGAATTCAAAGAGTATGCCCTTCCCATGACATTAAGCCAGTGATCTTTCACTGTCATACCTTTTAGTGTGGTCATAAAGTTTTCTTGGCACTGAGTGTTCCATAGAGGGCATAGCATGAGAGTCTCTCAATATCAGTAAAAAGAAAGCTAGGAAATACTAGAGTAGAACCTCTGTAAGTTGACCTCCCAAGGAACTTTAGCAAACTGGTCAATTTGCAGAGGCGCTCAACATAAGGAACATGACCTACTATACTGAGACATACATGTGGTGCATGTCTAGTGTAGGAAAATTGTTTCAACTAAAGGAGGTCATCAATGCAGGAGGTGGTCAACTACAGCCCTTCCACTGCAATTGTAATTTAATCATGTAACCTATTAAAGTTATATACGTGATGAAAAAGCCTACCCAGAAATATGCTCTTGCAGAATATATTCTGCTGTCTCCAATATAGTCTTCTTTCCAGGAGAACACTGGGTGAAATATAACACCTTGTGGTACCATCTTCTTTTACAAGCATAGATACCAAAGGTACCTACAGATACAGTATTTTCTTTACTAAGATGAGTTGCTCTTTTCTTTTGTATGTGTACACAAACATGATCATATATAATTTATCCGTGTTTTATACTCGCTCCCTGTCCATTCTGAGCTGCTGGTGACATAGAGGACCTCCTGACACCCCACATTGTAGGAGATTGCTGTGGTGGTGAACATGTGATTGTGATCTATTTCACTCTCTGATTCTCCTCGCCAAGGTGTCCCTTCAAATAGAGGTACTCACACCAATATCCCCTCTTCTGGCTAAATATGTACACACCTACAATTCCTGCGCTGATGCATACTTATTTCCTATAACACAAGTGTGTGAATAAAGCTGAAAAGCACAATTCTGTGTGGTTTTCCTAAACTGAGAAACTAATGAACATTTCCAAAGCAAACATACAGTTATAACGAGACATCTCTTCTGTGCAGTTCAGATAAATTAACAATTTCCAAAATAGATTGTAGACTCTTTAAACACTAGTCACAAAAAAAACATTTTTCCTATAATCAATTATACGGTATATGTTCTCCCCAGACATTCTCCACAGTCTCCACAATCTCCAGAACAAAGGCCGGCGGGGTTTAGTACACGTGGAGGAAGTGCCTACTGGGGGCCTTGCCTCTAGAGGGGGAGAGAGCCAGAGGCCCTGACAATAATGTTATAGACATACTGAATTTTGTTAACATCGTGAAATGAAACTTCAACCTCATTTCACATCTTTTATCTTAGTGATGAAGGTTGGAACTTTAGATTGACTTTGTTAACAGAAACAATAATTTATCTGAGAGGCAGTGGAAAACACTCAGAATTAATCTAATGCTTGGGAGATTAAAAGTAAAAAAAAAAAAAAAAAAAAAGCCAGAAATCACTTACATCACAGTAATAAAAATGTCGCTGATGCTGATGAAAGAACTACTTTTTTTGGTTTGTTTGCTTTGGGTAGAGCCTCAGACCAGTCCTACCAACATCTATCTCATGATATGACTCATTGCTGTGTTCTCTGTACCTGACTGCATTTGAACAGGGTGTATTTTCAGAATCAAGTGATAAGTTATAAATTGTCCAAACCCATCATGAAAATTTTATTGTATTTTGATGGCCACTTAATTTCTCAACTTTCCAGCAGCTAAAGTTAGTGGTAGAGTGACCTACTTCTGATCAGTGCAAGATGACAGCTGTTCTCCTGGAGAGGGGCTGTGTATGTAGGACATGCTCCTGTCCTGGCACAGACAGCAGTGGCTAAGCCTGGGTCTTATTCCTGGAGTTGCCACAGCCGTATTGGGAAAACTAAATGATAACTATTAGATTAAAAGGCCGACTGCCAAAAATGGCAAGATAAAGAACAGAAAGGGACTGGCCCTGGAGAATATTGTTGAGACCCAGCTCCATCATTGCTTTTTCTATCTCCAGTCACCTGGGTATTGTAGAGTTTTAGTGTCTTGATTGCTTAGATGATAGTTACAATTCTGTTATTACTGTCTCATATACCTGAGAACATTCCAAACTAATCAACTTGTCCTTCTGTCTGCAAGTAGATGAAAAGTATGCATCAATAAAGTGTATAGTTTTTGGTTAACATACTGGATTAAATAACATCAGAATTTGGTGTTTTATTTTTCTTCATTGATCTTGTGTGTATGTGTGTATTTCTCTTAGTGACCACCAGTTTTTATTTAATATTTTCTGAAGTACCTTTGTTAATGACTATTGCTTTGGATATGTTTGAAACCTCTGAAAGAAGCGAAAAGTTTAGATTTTGCTTAATTAAGAGTTTAGTTAGAAAGAACTAGACTGTGATTATCAATGACATTTTTCAAGAAGAAAACATTTGTAATTAGATCTACGGTTAACATTGAATAATTCGACCTTGTTCTATATTGCTTAAATTATTCTAAAAATACAGATGTTGTAAATAGCAATATATGTATAATTATGGGTATACCTTGGGTATATCATGGATTTAGTTCCAGGCTATGGAAATATGACACTAAAATAAGTCACACAATTATTTTGGTTTCCTATCACATTATGTTTAGCTAGAGACAGAGGATAATATTTGTAATCTCAGGGACTCAGGAGTCTGAGGCTTGAAAGTCACTTGAGGCCAGGAGTTCTAAACAAGCCTGAGCAACATAGTGAGACCCTTTCTCTAAACATAAATAGGAAAATTTAGCCAAATGTGGTAGTGTATGCCTGAACTGTCAGGTATTTGGGAGACTGAGAGAGGAGGATCACTTAACCCCAGGAATTCAAGATTCAAGTGAGCTATGGTTACTCCACTGCACTCCAGATCCTGGGGACTGAGTGAGACCAAATTTTTATGTTTACAGTATATTTTACCCTATTAAATGTACAATAGTATTATGTTCAAAAAATGTGCATAACTTAATTACAAATACTTCATTATCTCTGATTTTCAAATGAGGGAACAAAGACCCTGAAAGGCAAAGAAAACAATATGATTAATACCATACAGCCAGTAAGTTTCAAACAATTCAAACCCGGAAGTCTGCTGGATAGCTATCCTTTACCATCTTTCCCACAGTTCTTCTCAAATCTCATATAATTTAGGTAAGCGCAAATTCCTAGGAAAGTTGAATCATAATCGCAGCCAATAAAGAGATTTATAATTATGAAGTACATGCTAGTAAGTGCTGGAATGTGCATCATTCCATTTAATCCTCACAGTTATCCTCTTAATTAGTATTTTTGCTATTCAATTGTATAAGCGAGGTTCAGAAAATAAGTTGCCCAACCCATGCAGTTTATATATAAGTGACAACCAGACCTTTTAGGCTTTGTCTGAGTACAGAATGTCTGCTCTTAAGGACACTTACTTCATAAAATATGGTCTGATTTCTCTCTTTCTCTCTCTCCCTCACTCCTCCATACTCACTGAACTGCCCTCTCTTCTTATGTCAAAATACTTACATCAAAAATTTTCCTTCTGATGACAAAAACAAATACAGTGGATTTATTTATTTGAGTAAAATGATTATTAGATTATCCATCCCTCATTTATATTATTAGATAATCATTCTTAGGAATGTTAGCACAAATGAATTGTCCATAATGACATTTCACCTGCTTATTTAACTGGGTGTGACCTAAGGAACTTTACAGCTTAAGAAGTAATGTGTACATAGATCTATTCATCAGACATGCTGAGTGCTGACATAAGAATCATCCCCAGTTAATATTGTAACTTCTTTCCTGACCATATTTTTGTATATGAGTCACATGAGGACACTCCTTATTTATGATATTCACGTAATGTCACCAACTCATGAGAAGGTATTTGCCTTCGTAGCTGATGTGGGAAAGAGCCCAGCATTCAGTCTGCTGAGCGTTAAAGCACTGGCATGTATCTTAATTTTTTTAGTTAATTTGATAACATTTTAACATAGGTACACTGATTAGGATTGCACAAAATCAAACATAATACAAAATTGAATCATCTCACATGCAGCAGTAATTATTATCTTTGTAAGAACATATAGACTTTCACTTGTCTCTGTAATAATTTCTAGCAATCAGTGGAATGTTAATGTATAATTTTGATAGTGTTTTAGTAATTAAAAAATGTAATTCTGTTGGGAGAGCGGCTTCAACTAAGTGGAGGTAATGTTTTTCATTTATACCTAATAGTGGAGAGAAAAAAGCAAACTGGTAGGACACCTGGGGAGAACTGGAATAATCAACCATTTTGATTAATAAAGGTGTGAGTGAGCTCATGCCTTTATACAGGGATTTTAGAGAACTTGTCTTATAAAAGTTTTTAGAAGAACCTTTAAGAAAAGCGAACCCATTCTGCAGCTAAAAAGGGGCCCAGTAGAGAAGGCTGAAGGCAGGAATGGAAAAAAATAATGACACCTAAAACAGTTGAAAACAAAGTTAAATTGAGAACAATAAAAGGTAAAGGCGAAAGAAAAAGTCAAGAGACAGAGGCTCATTTAGAATAGAGAAGTGGAAGTGAAATCAGGAGCCAGAATTCAGAGAGAGACAGAGAAGAGATATAGTTCAAGGCCAATGGCTCAGCCATAATGCTGAAGTCAAGCAAATGTTTACAATTTGTCAGTGAAAAGTTGGTCTTCACCTTCCCCTTTCTGCGCCTGAGCCTATGCAGCTTCATTGGTAATCTGAATGTTACTCTCCTTTTACAGGAGTCCATTTTGAGGTCTTGTTAGATAGATGTTTGTTGCATTCTCTTTCATGTGCTTCATGTGGCCACAGGACAAATAAAGATGATTTATTTTTAATAAATAGGAGGAGGAGGGGAATCAAATGAGAAAAGGAACATATTCATGAATGAAAAATTGGAATGCTGCAAAAAATAGTATGCTAATTCCAAATAGTTGCTCTCAGAATGAATGAATTCTTATAATAAGAATATAAATAGCACCTTACATATGAGAATATAGAAGTTTTAGGTTATTATTTGTGAATCGAGTAGTATGTAGTAAAATATCACGATTAAAATCCTTGTAAGGAAAATGTATATTTTCTGCAGAGCTATTTTCAAGTCCCAGTGACAGCAGGGGTGTAGAAGGTAATTAACATGCTTTGAGCATGGACGACAGGCCAGCGTGTGAGCTTGGTGCAGATGGTCTCTTCCAGCATGAATGGCAGACATTTGCTAATCTTGTATCTACATGGCCTCTGCCACCAAACACAAATGCTTTGCTCTGTGTTTTAACCAGACAGCACATGCATAGTAAAAAAAAAAAAAACAACAAAAAATCTCATTAGATTTAGCGATTTCTTTGCCTTAGACTTTTTATAGAACTCATCTCTTCTACCAGTCTGAACTCTTCACACATAGCCTAATTTGATTTGGTTATTTTTTTTGGCTATCCCTTGTGACACGGTGTCCCAAGATGACATTTCCCCCTGGAAAAATAATTGTGACTATAACCCAATCTCAATTATTCTTAGGATGAATGAAATTCATTTAAGGAGAATCTTAAGGTATGTCTTCTGCTACATCTCATAATTCATTAGTACTAAGAAAAGTAATTTTAGCAACCCCAATTTAATAACTCTGGACTTTAATATCTACATAGAATTTAATATTTACATAGAATTTAATATCTACATAGAATTTAATATTACATAGAATTTAATATTTACATATCTACATAGAATTTAATATTTACAAATTTTTGGACACTGTGGTACATGATGATCCAGGGATAGACAGTGATAAGAACCATGACATATCAATTTCATTTACCTTTCAACAGCAGCTATTTACATGTTATTAAAATTTTTTCTTATTAAAAAGTATATTTTATATTTTAAAATTATAAAAAATTATTGAAAGATAATTTTGCTTACTGACCATTACCAATGTGTTTGTATTATGATGTATTTGTACTTTATGTCATATTATTATGATTTTTTAGTTAGGTAACATTACTTTGAATGAATAGTAATGTTTTTGCAAGATTATACAAAACCTTAACAATGTTAATTCAAAAGTATTTATTGGGTACCTACATACTGTGTCTTACATGATTAGTTTCAGTTGTCTATTGCACATTGCTTCAAATCTGTACTTTAAAGGGAAAGAAGTGAATCGATTAGTTTGTGTGTGTGTGTGTTTCCTTTTATACATTGAAATTATGCCTTCTAAACGGACAGAATCTTAATGAACCCAGAGAAATAAGTGCTATTTTGTTCTTTGGGGACAGTCATTATGTTTTATATACCACAGAGTTACGTTTTCTGATTCGCACTGTAGTTAGCACGTGGCAGATAGATGAGTCAAAAAAAAGAGTGTATAAACTTATTGGTTGATTCACGTTAGTAATCATAATGAAAATATTCATAGGTTATCGATGCTTGAGTTTATGTTCACACATTGAATGTAGTTGTGGTTACATCCAATTTTTCTTATATGCTGTTAAAGTAAGCTAAATGAATGAAAAATATTTTGATATTTGAAAATTATGAGAAACATTAAATGTTTCTGATCAGTGTGTGATATCAAAATTAAAACATTAAGGATTTTTATATATTTTATTAAAACTGCGGTTAATGGCAGTGTTTGATAATGGCAAACTTATCAAGGATATGTAGATCAGTATATCCATAGGAGATACAGAGGCAGATGTGTTTCTGTTGTGGATATTAGGAGCTTCTAATTTTGCTTTTCTCTTTGTAGCATTGTGAAGGCACTCTACTAGGAAAGGAAAAGGCAAGATCTGAATTAAAATAAAGATATTAATAACTTGAGATAGGCTCTCTTTAGCAAGCTGTTAAGTGGTTTAAGATACTTTGTATAGGTAAGAATGTGAAGTGAGTTTCTAATGACATGAACAAAATGATTTTGAAAGGCTCCCTTTTTTGTCATTTATCACATTGTATGCAGTAAATTACTAGTTACATTGTAACATGACTCCTAATAAATGCATTACTCAGAAGTTATTGATAGAATTTTAATAGAGATGTGCAAGTTTAGTCTCAGATGCATCTATTACTACTCGCTGCAAAAATCTAACTCATGTTACTTCTGAATTGATTAGTATACATATGCCAATGGAAATGAAAAACCAAATATACTTTTATTGTTATTATCTTATGATCATATTAGGCAGATTATTAAAAGTAAGTCTGGCAAATGTTAATACTTCCATTTGAATTGCCTGCTAACTTTTTTTCCAACCGGTCTGTGAAATTAGTGTATGATGCCCCATGATCATATCAATGTACACAGCTATGATTTAATAAAAAAAAATTCTCATATAGATAGTAATGATTAAATATTTTATTTCTTTTCTAAAACTTCACATCTCTGTGAAATCCAAAAATTCTCTAAATAAATTGTCACATGTAATATCTTATATGTGAAACTAAAATTGTCAATTGAAGTTCCTGTGGTACCTACTGCAAATCAATCAAACAAAAAATCTGAACTGTAAGTAATATGCTAAAAAGGAGGTTTTGTATGCTAGTAATCACATACTAGTGATTACAGGTAATAAGAAGGACTAGAATTTTTTTTTTTTTTGGAGGAAGTCTCATATGTAGAGTGCTGTGATGCCATAGCTCGCAGCAACCTCAAACTCTTGGGCTTAAGCGACTCTCTTGCCTCAGCCTCCCAAGTGGCTGGCACTACAGGCACCTGCCACAATGCCCAGGCTATAGAAATTATAAAGTATCAAATATAATGGTCTTCATTATTTAGGAAGTAATTTAGTACTCTATTGAATTAACAACACAAGGTAATTATTTTAAAATACACAGTATATAAATGTTTGGCCTCGTATTCTTTCATTTTATGCAGTGGCTTGAGAAGATTCTTAAAAACAAAACATAATGTTGGATGCAATTCTTTAACTATTAAACTCATTTATGAAGTTATTCATGGGGAAAAAGGTTTTTGAAGATGGGATATCTGGAATAATTTTTCATGCTAAGACATAGCCACCAATGTCCACAGTCAGTAACTTCGTGTAGGACAGTCCATGAAACAAAATTGTTACAACATGGATAGATTTTTCTTTCTGATGAAGGTGAACTATATTTCTGTTTTAAGTGAGTAAAAAATAATTTAGGGGAACCACCATATAACCCGGATCCTAACACAACACATTTTCCCTTTTGTTTTATTTTATGTATTACTCTGGTGAGAATAGCATGATTATGAGATTACACTTGCAAGCTAACCTACCAGAGTTCAAATTTTAACTCTGTCACTTAGCTGCTGTGTAATTTTTTTTTTTTTCTTTCCTGGAAAATTATTTAATGTAATTAATTAATTAATTTTATTTATTTATTTATTTTTTATTAAATCATAGCTGTGTACATTAATGTGATCATGGGGCACCATACACTAGTTTCATAGACCGTTTGACACATTTTCATCACTCTGGTTAACATAGCCTTCCTGGCATTTTCTTAGTTGTTGTGCTAAGACATTTACATT
>CAUYPK010067647.1:0-55358 GCA_963574355.1 Loris lydekkerianus | reverse complement strand
ATCTGATGAACAGACACGTGGAGAGAGATACAGAGCAAGGTGTGGGGAGGGGCCCGGAGCTCCCACACCCCCTCTGGTAAGACATGCTCGGGACGCCACTGTAGCTCTCCAAACCCTGTCCTTTGGGGTGTTTATGGCTTCGTTACCTGGGCATGGCGGATCACATCATTGGCCAGTGCTGATCAACTCCACTTTCAGCCCCTGTCCCCTCCACAGAGGTTGGGTGGGGGCCTGAAAGTGCCAACGCTCTCATCACACAGTTTGTTTTTGGCAGCCAGACCCCATGTGAGGCCACCCAGGAGCCCCCGGGCCCCAGCTATCTCACTAGCATACATCACTGAGGAGAGTTCAGGGTATTTAGGTACTGCCTGCCAGGAACCAGAGGGAGAAAACAGATATACAGTAGCACTTCTGTAAGTTGCCTACCCAAGGGACTGTGAGAAACTGGTTAATCTATGGAGGTGGTCACCATGAGGAACAAGGCCTTCTGTATTGATATGCACATGTGGTCTATGAAAATTAGGTCAACTTAAGGAGACAGTCAATGCAGGTTCTGATATATATTTTATCATAGCACATAGGTTTCTTTCACTATGGCTGGCAAAAAAGGGGAAACAGGCAAGGAGAAACTGGAGATCCATGTAGCACTTCCACTCTTCTGAAGGTTTCTTTCTTTCTAACTTTTTTTTTTTTTTTGGAGACAAGGTCTTGCCGTCCTGCCCAGGCTGAAGTGCAGTGATGTGATCATAGCTCACTGCAACCTCAAATTCCCAGGCTTAAGGAAGTTGGGACTATGGGCATGCGCCACCATACCCAGCTAATTTTTTTAGTTTTTGTAGAGACAGGGTCTTGAACTCTTGGTCTCAAGCAATTCTCTGCCTGGGCTTCCCACAGTGCTAGGATTACAGGTGTGAGCCACCACACCCACTAGGTGTTTGTTATTATAGGAGATTGCAATGATTGCTCTGGAGGCTTGAGGGCTGAGAGGCTCTGCAAGGCTTAACCTGGTCAATTACTATGATTCATCAAGCAAGCTCCATCTCATAACAACAAATAATACCCTGAATACATAGAATCCCTGTTACCTCTCAGTGGCTCATCTCCCTCTAGTATTGCCTTATCAATCAACATTCACATTACAGCCAAAGTAATCTTTACTAAACACAAATCTAACTTATTTGTCTGCTTAAAAGGCCTCAGTGACCTCCCACTTTTGGCAGCATATGAGAAAAAACAATTTTTAGATTAGTATAAAATCCCTACATCCCGGCTGCTGCCCTTTTTCACTGCCTCTGCCTTATGGCAACCCTGATCTTAGGCAAATTTCTTGCTGTCCCCATAGCTGTTCTGAGCACTCATGCCTTTTCTCATGAGGTCCCCTGTGACTGAAATGCCTGCCCAGTGTTGGCTTTTTCAAGATTCCCCCCAACCTCTGCTGAGCCCTCACTCAGAGAGAACTGGCACGAGGGCTGTCCATGAATTCCCACAGAGACCCAGCATCCTTCCCGTGTCTGGCTACAAATGTCTTGCAGGCCCAGGTGGCCAGAAAGGACATGAATATGTAAAACAGTCTTTGCCCCTCAAGAGCTCACATACTACCAAGGTTGAATAAAACACAGACTCATGAAAAGTTATGTAATGGCCCTGGCTGTGGAAAAACGATTCACAGCTGCAAGTAGCAAAATGACTCGGAGATGTCACCTGCTGTGAAGCCAGCAGCTCTGCTGGGAGAGGAGTGAGTCAGAGGCAAGGACTCCCAAGAGCAGAGTGAATGTGCATGTAGCGTGTTGTGCCCACATGAATGCACAGAACAGGACTCAGAGAGGACAGTGCTATTCCATGCCACAAGCCATGAGGCAATCACAGAGGCTCTGGAGGGGAACTACCTGTGGAAGTGCTCAGAAGGACCCAGAAGAGGGATGGCTTGCATGACAATGTCGCCACATTGCTGGCATTATGAGGAATGGGAAAACTGCACTCTGACCCTGTTGGCACTCAGGTCTCCAGCTCCAATGAAGCAAGGTCCACAGAGCCACTAGTCACTGTCCTTCCGAGCCATGGAGTATATATAAGCCACAGACCAGATGACAAATGTTTTCAATGTGTAAGATGATATTTAATGTCGTAATTTTTCAGAGCACAGGTGTGACAACTGCAGTGATGTCCTTGACCAAGGCAGGCTGATTAGAAGAGAAGTGATGCCAATATTCCCCATCCCCAGCTCACAAAGGCCAGTCAACAAGTGGGCCAGCCATCTCCACCTTAACACTGAAGCTCCTTTCAAAAGTGAACTCATGGCGGTGCCCATAGCTCAGTCAGCAGGGCGATGGCCACAAACACCTAGGGTGGTGGGTTCAAACCCGACCTGGGCCTGCTAAGCAACAATGACAACTACAACCAAAAAATAGCTAGGTATTGAGGTGGGCGCCTGTAGTCCCAGCTACTTGGGAGGCTAAGGCAAGAGAATCGCTTAAGCCCAAGAGTTGGAGGTTGCTGTGAGCTGTGATGCCACAGCAGTCTACCGAGGGTGACAGCTTGAGACTCGGTCTCAAGAAAAAAAAAAAAAAAGTAAACTCATGGCCAGGCTTAGTGGCTCATGCCTGTAATCCTAGCATTTGGGAGGCCAAAGCAGAAGGATGGTTTGAGACCAGGACTTTGAGACCAGCCTGAGCAAGCGTAAGGCCTTCTCTCAAAAATTAGCTGAGCATTGTGGTATACATCTATAGTCCCAGCTACTTCAGAGGCTGAGGTAGAAGGCTTGCTTGAACCCAGGAATTTGAGGTTACTATGAGCTATGATGATGCCATTGCAATCTAGCCTGGGCAATAGAATGGGACCTTGTCTCAAAAACAAAACAAAACATAATAAAAAAGTGAATTCATGCTTGTTGAATACAGAGGTCTTTTCCTGGTTATGAGCTTTGCTTGGCACGCGCGCGCATGTGTGGTAGGAAAATCTGAATCTACTCAATGTCCTTTCTTCCTGAAACATGCTACTCTCCAAGCTCCCTTATCCCTCGTTTTCTCCTTCGTCTCTTGGATTTCTATTTCTTTTCTTTCTCCTCTTTACATTCTCTTAGTGAATAAGCCATGTTTTGCAGCTTCCACATGGTCTTGCTTTCTACTTGCCCTCTCAAGAGAATTTCTGTACCTCTTTCCAGCCGTATTCACATCTATACTCAGCCAGACTCGGAACACGCAGTAGTCATTCTGTATGTATTTATTGTGCATGTATCTGCTCACTGATGCCCCAACTATCTAGTGAGTTCCTGTTATGTGCCAGGCATTATTCATATACTAGAGATATGAAGCCCAAAAGTCTCCACCACTCCAAAACACAGTGGTTGATGCAGGAAGTGACAGACAGGAGGTGGGCTGGTGAGCGCCATGAGACCCATGGAGCTGCAGGAGCACAGCACCCCTCAGAATCCCACTGTGGAAGACTCTAGTATAGGAAGGAGGTGAGGAGTGTCAGGAACACTATGAGGGAAGGGGAGTCAGGTAAGTAAAAATGGGGTGTGTGTGGGAAGGATGGGGTGAAGAGGCTGGCAGAGGGGAAGTTCGTTTTAGGCAGAGAAAAGGACAGATGTAAAGGCAAGAAGGCATGAAAACTGGGGTACGATAAATTGCAAATAGTTTAGCAGAGTTTGCCTAAGGACCTACCTATACCAGTCTTGGCGGCCTTATCTGCGGCCTTGTGTTTTTTTTTTTTTCTGCAATGCACTCAGTTTTTATTACTTCTCTTGATTAGTTGGGTATTTGCAGCAAGCGGCCTTGTTTTCTAATCAGCTGGAAAGCTACGGAGAGCACCAGGGATTAGAGCAGGGGTGACACAGGTCAGATCTGCATTTTCACAGAGCTCCCGGTGGGGGCTGAGCTGTGGGGTGCGGTGGGGGAGGCAGGGAGTTGGTGACAGAGAGAGGGAAGTCATTGCCACAGAAATCCAGCAAACGCTGAGGGCAGCCTGAACTCTAGCTGTGGGGATGACAAGAGACTTACCCAGGCTGGGGGCGGAGGGGAGGCATGTCAGATAGGGAGGCTTAAGTGGACAATGTCTAGAGTGGGAGCCCTAGGTTTGGGCCTCTGCATAAATGATGGTGCTTTTCATAAAAGTAAGAAGTGGGAAGGAAAAGCAAATTTAGCAAAGAAACAGCACATCCCAAAAGTCTGTGAACTGCAGTGAAGACATCCCAAGGGCAGTAGGAACCCAGGACAGAGGGAAGTCCAGTTCCTGGGTCCAAAGAGGGGAGCCAGGAGTTCAACACAGTGTTGGAGCCAGGGCCCGGGGAGGTTCCTGAGTGTTAAGGGCACATTTTTCTGAGATAAATGTCCTACCTTTATTACTGAATAAACCATTTTTCACAGCTTCCAATATCCAAACTAAAATCTACTGTCAGGTTTAAAAAACCTCCCTCCATTACCAGTTGCTACATTAGTTCCTATTTTTCACTACATACCCTCCCACCTTTCACCCCAACAGGGCTCCCAGAGGCCTTTCCTTCTCACTGCCCCTCCCTCCTGCTGCTCCAGCCTCTGGAATGATGCGTCCAGTGCCTTCCATCCACTCCCATCCTGCCCATCCCTGGATGCACCCTGGGCAGCATCAGTCCACACTAATGGCTTTCTCACTGCCGTGGGCTCTTCAGATGTTTCATTGTTCTTAGATGCTCATCTATTTCAAGTACACCTGCCTGAGCTCCCTGACCACAAACTCACCAAGGGAAATCACACATTCTGCACTCTTTTTGTGCTCACAGAGGACCCACCCACCCTGGTCCTCACCCAGTCTGACTATGCCCAGGAGCCCTGGGAGGACTACAGGCAGGGCTGTTGGCAAGCACCTGGTAAAATGAACTGCATGAAACAGAACTGGACAGAGAGGTCTAGAGAACAAGTCAAAACCAGACTTGAGTTTTGGAATGCCTGGAATTAAAAACTGCAGACACATCATCTTTAATGTTCAATCACTAACTGAATGACTTTCTGACCAAATAAACCCCAAGTTCTATGAAAAATATCTGAAAACACTTTTTCTGAAAATAATAGATTTATTTTAAACGTAATAATACAATTTGAGGTTGCCTACAATAAAAAATATAGGGACATTAAAATAAATAAAAAGATAATTAGGAAACAGGTAGAGGAAGATGGAAGCAGAAGTTCTAACTCTAAGTCTGAACTGTGATTAGACAATGAAGCCTGGCCTGGGTTCCTGTGAGACAATGGAAAAAAAGGAGAAAAAAATCCACTAAGGATCTCATTGGGGAAGGGAGCAATGTGGGGATCAGGAACAGAGGCCCTGGAGTCAGACACAGGTGGGTCCCAAGCCCAGGTTCCACACCAGCAGCTGCATGTCCCTGGACAAGCATGTACCCCTCTGAGCCTTGGGGGTCATGAAGAAAAACCCTTATTTCTCATGGCTGACACTGGGAGTAAGTGTTTGCAAAGTGCTTAGCAAGTGAAAGGAGCAAGGCATGATGGTAGTCTTCTTACTGACAGAGTGAAACATGGTAACTCAGCAGGAGACAGGACCTACGCTCTGTAAGGAAGAGGACTGAGCTGTCTTTTCCACTCTAGCCCCGCTCCTAGCACATAAGTACTAAGTATTTACTTGCTGAAAAATAAGGGAAAATAAATTTTGCCCTCGTGTATGTCCCAACACCCTTGTCCCACATATAGTTCTCACCCGTGCACACGCACACAGCAGAGAATTTTTTCAGTGGTGGTTTGGTAGCAGAGCTCTCCAGGTGGTGATTTCCCGTGCCCAACAGCTAAAGACAAAGGACTGAACATGGCCTAGTGAGGAAGTTCAGCAGTAGGCTACGCTGATCAGTGTAGGGATATAAATGTCTAGTTACTGTGAGAACTTAGTGGGCTTCTGAATGAGTAATATGCTCCCCACCGTCCAGCACACCACTCAACATAAAGGCTCTAGCTCTGGACTTCAGGCCTGTGGGTAGGAAAACAACCTATGAAACCAGAGGAGTCTGGTGAGCAGGGGGGACAGCCACCAACAAAGCCTTGTACCATTTCACAAGTGCCTGGCAGGAATACACACTGCAGGAGGGCAGGTGTTCGGGTCTGTTTCATTCACTACTGTAACCCGGTGAAACCTATAGTGCTCCCAGTACTTGAGGTGGAGAGAGACACGGCTGGGAGTTTACAGCAAGCCACAAAAGGAGAACTACAACATGGGTCCCTAAGCTCCTGGTGCAAGGGTTATGTGGATGCCATAATGCTACCTGGTCCCCTACCTCCGTCAGGGTAGAAGAACCCAGTCTTCAAGGGCAGGCACAAACAGCTGAGAATTAGAGATTTTCACAAAACTGAGGCTGGATCAAGGAATGCCTGTCCATGGGCCATAACGTGGGCCTGTAGTCAGCAGCAGATAGCCACCAAGCTATCAGCCAGAGGGGCCCAACAGAAACCTGTGGTCAGATGGACATGGGCATCTTGGATTAGCACGAGCAGGGCCAGAGGGCACGCCAGACCCCTGCCATCCTCTGCTGCACCACAGTCTCTCCAGCTTACACCCATGGACAGGCTAGCTTGGGACATGAGTGACAGTTGAAGAACCATGGCTGTACTATGGCTCTACCTCAGGGTGTGACCCCAAAAGCTGGTGATGAGGGAAACCCCCAGTGGGCAGAGCTGAGTGGTGCATTTGGCCATCAACTCTGTGGAAAGAGAAGTGGCCAGAGGTAACATGTATGGATTCCCTGGGCATGGCCTCTGACATGGCTGGTTGGTCAGGGGACTGGGAAGGAAGGGACAAGGAGACTTGAAGGGTTGACAAGTGGATACAGACAGTAACAGGCATCGAGTGTTTGCAGGTGAGGCCTGCCCCAGACATCCACCACATAACAGGCACCAGAGGGTGGACAGGGTGACTCAGTGACTCCACCACTGCCCGCCAACTCTAGCACGGACACCCAAATGGAACAGCCATGGTGGCCAGGATGGAGGCCACGTGTGGGGTGCCCTCCCCCTGCTAACCTTAGGTACTTTTAATTGTGGGAGGAGCAGTGCTAAGGAAGGCAGTGTGGCCCTACCTGCCCAAATTCATACAGGAAGCCTTAATCCTACAATGTGACTATACTTAAAGGCAGGATTTTTAAGGAGGAAATTAAAGTTAAATGAGGTCATAAGGGTGGGATTTATCCAAGAGAACTGGTATCCTTACAGGAGGAAGAGGTACCAGGAGCACACGCAGAGGAAGGGCCACATCACAGGGAGAAGGCAGCCATCTACAAGCAAGCAGAGAGGCCTCACCAGAAACCAAACCTGCTGGCACCTTCATCTTGTATCTCCAGCCTTCAAAACCATGAAAAAATAAATTTCTGTTGTTTAGGCCACCCAGCCCATGGCACTTTGTCACAGCAACTCTAGGAGATGAGGGCAGGCAGGATTCATTCAGAGGAATTGAGATACTTCAGTTACAGGTCTCTCCGCCTTTTCTGCCAGCCAGCACCACCACTGGCTTGGTTTGTTGACTGGGGTCCTGAATAACATCACATCAGATCAAAGGACCCACTTACAGCAAAGTGAGAGCAGCAGTGGCAAGACCACAGGGCACACAGACCTCACTCATACCACAAGACCCAGGAGCTATCAGCTTGCCAGACCCTAGTGCACAGCCAGGTGACAGTACAGGTGAAATATCAGCAGGAGACGATATCCTGCAAGATGGCCCTCAATGCTGCAGGACACAGTTTAAGCCTAAGTCAAAAACCATTATATGCGTGCTATGTCCCCACAGTAGAGTGCCTTAAAAATAAGCAATCCTGATGGCCCTTCCTTCTGGTAACCTCTCTGGGGAACCTGGGCTTCCTGTCCCTGCAACTTCAGGTTCCATGAGAGCACAGCTCACAGGTAGGGACATTGCAAGAATCTCATTACAAGTAACAGCTATTGCCTGATCATTGTGGGCTTCTTGGTCCAGAGGACTTGCAGGCCAGAAGTGAAGCCAGGTCCTCGCAGCAGTAATCAGCCCCAATCCTGAGGAAAAGATATAGCTACTGGCCAACCAGAGGCAGGGAAGAAAGTATACAGCACATCCACGGGACCATTTCATGCTGCTCCCTTGCCCAGTTTATACAGTAAATGGACACATGCAGCAGACACAGCCTGAGAAGGCCTGGGGACCAGGGCCTGAGACCCCACAGGGATGGCGGTCTGTGTCACTTTACAGAGTGAGCCTTCTAGCCGATGGTGATGGGGACTCCAGAGCAGACAGCAGAGGAAGGAGAGGATGACTACTGGACTGGTCCCGAGACCAGCCTCCACTGAAGGAGTGTACTTTGTCCCCCAACCATCCTCTTGATTTTTCCCTTTAAGGCAGAGGGTCCCACTGGAACCCCAGAGGAGGTGCTCTTAGATAAGGAAAACAGAAAGACCCCAGCAGCACAGGGCTGACTGTGGATGCCATAATGCTGCCTGGCCCCCCACCTCCATCAGGGGGAAAGAACCCAGTCTTCAGCTATGGGCGCTGTGCCACCTGCTCCTAAGGGCTGGCTGTGAGAGGTTTAACTAACGCTTCAGACCTCTTGCCCCAGTTTGGGACAGCTCAGAAGGGCATTCCTGGCTCCACTGCGTTCACAGGAGTTGAGGCTTTTGTTATGCTTGCAGTTCAACTCGTCCCTCTGTCCATTCTTGCCTCCTACCCCAGCGACACTGAAGCTGCCAGTGTTCTCCAATAAACTCCATGCAGAAAAATCTTCCCGGGGAAGGCAACCTGAGAAACATAGCTTCTATGGCTTACTCATGAGCACAGATGCACAGCCCTCTAATGGGGAGTCTCTTCTCAGGGATTCCCAACACACCTCAGATGACATGTTTCCCCCCAGTCTGCTCCTCTGAAATTAGTGAGATAGACCACCACCCATCTATCCCATTATCGAAGCCAGAAACCTCAGAATCATCCCCTATTTCTTTCTTTCTCATAAGCTCTGTCCATTCTACCTGGAAAATATTTTCACTCACCACTACTCAGTTTCCCAACATTGCTCATTCTGAGTTCTCACACCTTCTACTCCTCTTCGATGTCCTTATAGCATCCACCTCCTGCTAACTACAAGGCAGCACCGTGTCTGCGTGCACCTCGGCTGTAGTCCTCCTACACAACTTGCCTAGCTCCCTTCTCCCAGCTTGTCCGCAGAGGCGACCTTGTCATCACACTTCCAGCTTTCTTCCCTCTATCCTTAATTACTACATCATGGGCATCTTTAAGGAATGTTTTGGAGTCACCACAAATTCAAACCCATCTTTAAGAAACAACTTTTGCTTCTTTTCTCTCACAGATTCCATTCCCTTCCTCCCACCCAAAATATAAACTGTGGGACCCACATCTCCAATGGGACACTAAGGACCTCTGTCTGGATTCCACTTCAAACCACCATGACACCTACCTCTCACACCCAATGCTGACAGGAGACAGAGAGATGGCAAGACAGAACAGTCCCATGTCTACTACCCTACAGAGTAAAGAACATGGACACAAGAAAGG
This sequence comes from Loris lydekkerianus, assembly GCA_963574355.1. NCBI lineage: Eukaryota > Metazoa > Chordata > Mammalia > Primates > Lorisidae > Loris > Loris lydekkerianus. Next base: position 45,854 of record CAUYPK010067647.1, on the reverse strand, counting down.
AAGAGCCCAGTGTCCTGAATCACAGAGGTGTCCAGGAAAGATGGTGTCAGGGGTTTTCGCCCGAGGCATAGTAACCCTTCTTCTCTTGTCTCGCTAGAAACACAAGTGTAGTATCAGTTTGTTTGTAGACAAATGTGAAATACTTCCCGATACTGAGAACAAGGTTAAGAAGACACAGCACTTATTTGACTCATTCACTGGTTGTTCTCTTAAAAATTTTCTAACCTTCATATTCTCTTTATTTCAACCAAGGAAAATCAGGAAGTTTTACATTCGTTCTTCATTCCACAGCACATAATTAGCATTTTAACAGGAAGACACTGTGGCTTTTACAAGATTATAAAAACAGATAAATAGCACATCTTGTTAACTAGGTTGGTGTTTCTCTAAGAAATAATGCTTACCTGATATAAGTGGAACAAGAATGTCCAGTTTGACCAATCAGCTGCAATTTATTTTTTCAACTTAAAAAAAAAAAAAAAACCTAAGAAAAGCCACTAACGGGCACTAGACTTACATTCTATTTGGAAACATGTCAACATCCACATTGCAATGCACAGGAATGAAATGTAGTCTCTGCTTTCCATGAAATCAGAGAGGAGAAATTTACTTGGGCCAATGAGTATTTTTAAACTTTTGGTGATTGTCCCCTTTACCTGTGGCTGTCTTTGCGGCCTCCCTTGTGCAAACTGGGAGAACATCAGCTGCCGGTCGAGCAGCTCCATTCTCTGCTGTCTCTGGATGTCCACGGTGGCTCCCATACCAATTCTGGCTTCACTGGTGGGTTCTGAAGAGGAGAAGATGGGCTCCAGTGTCCAAGAAAAGAACTTTGCCATCCAGGTGGGGACACAGAGCACTTGGTGAACTTGGAACATTTTGCTATCATAGCACATTCCAGAAATCTAAAAGAAAGAAGTCCAATGATATTGTTTAAATGTAATAAAATTTTAAAGAATATATTTAACACAAAAACCAATAGTCACAAAATATTTCAGATTTTTTAGTGTTAGCAGTGTTAGATAAGCAAAATCTTTACCAAATTACAGAATACTAAGCAGTACAAATCAAGAAAAAATTTAATATACTTAGCACACAATTTTTTTTGTTTTTATTGAATTAGAAGAGCTAGCAAAATACTAATCATTTAACAAAGTGCTGGTAAGATATTTTAAAAGCATTGTTTTCATCTTGTGAAAAAGGCATAGAAGATCTGCTTATGAAAACACTTTCACACTGTACTAACTCTGTGGTTACCCTCATTGGCAGATGGCCACGGGAGAGAGATAACAGCACAAAAATGACTGTTGTTAAATCTGACCCAAACACATAATAGATTTGTCAGAAAATAAAGACTCCCTAAAATCTTGGTTTTTATTTACATAGTGTTTAGCCAGTTGTTCAAGTATTGATTTCTTTGTATTTTTAAATTCCTCATCATCACTAGCTAGTTATAAATAAAATATTAACAATTCCAATTATAGGGCGGCACCTGTGGCTCAGTGGGTAAGGGCACTGGCCTCATATACCGAGGGTGGCGGGTTTGAACCCGGCCCCAGCCAAACTGCAACAAAAAAATAGCCGGGCATTGTGCTGGGTGCCTGTAGTCCCAGCTACTTGGGAGGCTGAGGCAAGAGAATCAGCTAAGCCCAAGAGCTGGAGGTTGTTGTGAGCTATAACGCCACAGCACTCTACCGAGGGCAACAAAGTAAAACTCTCTCTCTTAAAAAAAAAAAAAAAAAAAAAAATTCCATTTATAAACTAATCTATTTTCACCTTTAAGGTTATTTATATGGCAAGAGATGTCTGAAGACTTTCCATGGTTTTCTTGGTAAAAATGACTATGGCTATTCATTTGTAAAAATCTTTAATAATGTGGATTTGATAATTATGTGAATTTGATTCTTAGGAAAAAACGTTGTTCATACGAAACTGGAGTATATTTGATAAATTTGTATGTAATATGTAAAACGTGCACGCCAATGTTTTATTATTAAAATTTATATTAATTAGGGCAGCACCTGTGGCTCAAAGGAGTAGGGCGGTGGCCCCATATGCCAGAAGTGGTAGGATCAAACCCAGCCCCGGCCAAAAACTGCAAAGAAACACCCCCACCAAAAAGAAAAAAAAAACACCACCAACAAACAAAAATTTGTATTAATTAATTAGGCAAGAATTTCTTGAGAATCTGATACACACCAGGCACTGCTCTAGGCACTTAGTATACAGCAGGGGATGAGAAAAACAAGGCACACTTTCACAGAGGCTATGGCTGTTAATTCACAGAACAGTCAGTAAGTATGACAACTTATAAAACACCTTCTGACAAGTTCTGTGATGGAAATAAAGTGACTTGGAGAGGGACTACTCTAGGGCAGGCAGTCAGAAGAGCCCTTAGAGAAAAAGACGCTTCAGTGGAGATCTTAAGGATGGCGGGTGCCAGTGACTGGGAGAACTGAGGGAACAACATCCCAGGCAGAAAAAATGCATGTGCCACACAGTCATGAGCTTGGGAGTATCTATTAGACATTTTGGTAGAGCCGTCAAGCGGATGGTTGGATATATAAATCTGGAGCTCAAGGAAAAAGGCAGAGATAAGGATTTGGGAGTCATTGGATATTACACAGTATTGAAGGTAATGGGACTAGATGAGGTAATACGGGGGTGGAGGATGAGTAATGGACAAGAGAACAGGACTGAGACTGAACCCAGTGGGTCACTAGTAATTTGTGGATGGATGGAGGTGGCACCAGTGAAGAAATCTGAGAAGGAGGGGCCAGGGAACAGCAGGAAAGCTAGGAGAGTTTAGTAGCATGGAAGTGAAGAGAGTTGTAATGTGGGCATGGTCAGCTACGTCTGAGACCACTCACAGCTGAGAGAGAGCGGGTAGAGAGAACTGACCACTGAACATGGCAACCAGAGGCACTTGAACAAGGCGTCTACACACACAGTTTGGCGCAGAAGAAAGACTATAGCAGGCTGAGAGTGAACGGTGGGAGACTTTTGGTTTCAAATGATTACTGTGCCCCTTCTCTCAAAAATAGTACAAAACAGCAAAGAAAATGAAAACAGAAAAAACTCCAGTCAGTAAAATGAAAAAGCATCTGTAATCATGAACCACACTAACAAAATGGAAAGCATATCAAGTAATTCTAAATCACTCAGGCTTTAAGCAGCATAATTCAAATTTCTGCAGAGTCCTTGAGACTCAGGCTCAAGGATTAAAGGCACCAGGTAGTGAAGTAGAGGCTACTGGAGTCTGAGTGAGAAGCACTGAATCCTCCCACTTCCAGCAGGTCCAAGCTCTGCAGGGCATGTGCCAAGGAGTGTGTGTGTGTGTGTGTGTGTGTGTGTGTGTGTGTGTGTGTAGGGGGACGGCCAAGAGGGAAGGCCCAGGCTCTGCACAGGGGGATTCTGACCAGATCAGGTGTCAGTGTATGTCTTATGGGGGGTGGGGGGGGTCGAGGTCAAGGAGAAGACAACAGAGGGTACATGGCGGAAAGGAGATATTTAGAAATAATAGCTGAGCATTTTCTAGAATTAATAAAGAATATAAATCCTCAGATTGAAAATTCAAGAGTCCCTAGAAGAGTACTAAAATGAAACTGACACCTAAGGAAAGAAATCCTTAAAAGCAATCAGAGATAGAACACAGGCTGTCTAGAAAGGAAGACAAGTATCAGCAGAAAAGAGCAACAAAAATGGCAAGATACCTTAGAATAAATTCAATTAAAACAAGTAAGGCTTTGAAAGAGAAACCAAAAAAGTCTAATAAGGGATATTTTTTAGAAAACCAACCCAGCAAAAATTACAGACAACACATCCATTAATAGGAAGATACAATCAATGTTCATCAAATCAATATACAAATTCAATCTAATTCAAAATAAAATCTTAACAGGGTGCTCTGTTGAAACGGAAACATTAATCCTCAGATTCATACAGAATACTTAAGGCTTAAATTTTAAAATCATTATGCTAGACAGGAAAGATTGCAAACATTGTAATTCCACTACTGTGAATAGATAAATCTAAACTATACACCAAACAGTAAAATAATAAAACAAAGCACAAAGATGACCACTATTACTACCAGGAGGAATTGGCGAGAGAGGGAGGTATGGTGGATGAAGGGGCTGGCCAGGTGGTGGTTTTATGGGTATGTTTATAGTGATTTGTGCAGCTTCATGACAGTTATGGTTTATACGTTTATGTCACAATGAAAAGAGCTAAAAAATTAAAGACACAAAGGATCCAGAATAGGAAGTTTATTTAAAGAAGCATAAGAGCTTAAGTACTCAGACTTCAAGATATACTATAAAGTTTGGGTAATTACAGCAGCATGGTCTTCATCTAAGGTCACTTAAATAGACCAAGGGAACAAGACCTTGGAAACATTTTCCTGAGTGTAAGGACGCCTGTTATATAACAGACATGGGTAAATTAGGAGGGAAAAGCATACCTAACTATACAAAAGGAAGGCTCCCCTTCCTGACACTATAATTAAACTTCCAATGAAATAAGTACACAAATACCAATCACAAAACTGTGTATCTTTCTGGCTTTGGGATTGGAAAGGATTTTAAAATAAGAAACCTAAAGCACAAGCTATAAAAGGAAACAGACATTTACCTACTTTACAATTTAAAAGACAGTGTGCCAAGAGTTAACATAAATGAAGTGAAAAGGTAAGCAAGCCTGGGAGAAGGTACTTGGAATTTGTGCAGCCAGCAAATGCAGCACTCAAAATATATAAAGAAACCCTAAGGGCGGGCGTGGTGGCTCATGCTTGTAATCCTAGCACTCTGGGAGGATGAGGCAGGTGGACTGCTTGAGCTCAGGAGTTGGAGAACAACCTGAGGAAGAGCGAGACCCCCATCTCTAAAAACAGCTGGGTGTTGTGGTGGGTGCCTGTAGTCTCAGCTGCTTGAGAAGCTGAGGCAAGAGGAACACTTGAGCCCAAGAGTTTAAGTTGCTATGAGCTACGATGCCACAGTACTCTACCCAGGTCAACACAGTGAGACTCTGTCTAAAAAAAAGAAAGGAAAGAAAAGAAATCGAAACCCTGGCATTGTATAAGAAAAATGACTATCAACCCAATTTAAAAGGCATATGGAAAAGAAATTTCAGAAGAGGAAATTAAAATGACTAAAAAACTCATGAAAAGATGTTTATCCTCACTTGTTTTTAGGGAACTGAAATGAGCAATGCTATATACAATAACACTTGGCAAAAATTTAAAAATCTGAGATCATCCAGTTTGGGTGAGGATGAGGGGAAGTGAGAGCTCTCACAAAGTCCTGAGGGACAGTTAAGTTCCAGCCGCCCTGGAAAGCAATCTGAAAGTCCCTAGTAGGGCTGAAGTGTGCTTTAAGGACTACTCAATCACAGAGCGGAATGTATAGTGAAGACACAGAATATACATACATGAAATTCAGTAGAAAGGCTGTACAGTTCAAATAAACTCCACGTGCATGTATTAATATATTTAAAGTTGATAAAAATATACATAAAAGGTATCACAGATTTTACTTCAAAATACAAAATAATAATTTATGCCATTTATGGGCATACCCATCTGCAGTGTTTACAGAAATCACGCAAAGCAGCTCCTTCTACACTGGGGTTAGGAGAAAATGGAAGACAGGAGGAATAGCATTATCTGTCACAAATATATTTTTTGACAAAGACAGCTATGTGAAATGAATATAGAAAAAGAAAAAAAATGTATTGGAGGCAAGAAAATAGAAATTTCTTTCCTGAAGATCAGGTAGGAAGGAAAACAGAAAATGGGGCATATAACAGCACAGTCACACTGATTCAACTGAGGTGGCACAATGTCACAAACATAACAAAATATGAAAAATATAGGCCAAATTGGAATTAAATTGAATTAAGCAAAAAAATTAAACACTTTTATTTTTTGGTCTCAAAATATCCAACTGTGACTGTGGATCTGTCCATTTCTCCTGTTAACTCTGTTTCAAGCTGTTCATGTATGTGGAAGCTGTTTCAGGGCGCGGCTGCATTTACAGTTAACCCTTTCATCACACCAAAGCACATTCTAAAGTGTTTATAGCCACATTCATAGAGATGTCTATCTTGTCTGATACTAATACGGCCATTTCAGCTTTCTTATGCTGTTTCCAAGATCTATCTTTCTTTATCCTTTTGCTTTTAATCCTGTGTCTCTGTATTGAAAGCAGGTTTTGCAGACAGTATGTAATAGTTGCTTGGCTTTAAATCAGGCTGGCAATATCTATGTTTTGATGAGAGTGTTTAACCATTCACATTTTAATGTATTTGCCTTGATAAAGTTGGAGTTTGCTATTTGGTTTCTATTTGTTCATCTTTTTTTTTATTCTTTATTCCGCCTATGTTCTTTTGTGTTAGTCAAATACTGTATTATTTAGTACATTATTTATTCAATTCATTTTAATTCTTTTTTTTTAAGCTACATTTCATTTTATTTTTTCCTTGAGTTTGCTCTCAGGATTAACAAGATGCATTTTTTACTTATCACAAGGTGCTCAGAGTTACTATTGAATTACCTATATACTCGAGTATAAGCCGAGTCGGCTTTATACTCTCTAACAAACTCTTCTTGTGCTAGGTTTTCTGAATGAGAGTTTTCTTGAAACCCACAGATGCTGTGAAAAACAGGCCTTTAGAAAAAGATCACATGCTTGGATTTGCTTCTCAGCAGGTCAGGGAAGCCAAAGGTCAAACAGAGGGGCCACTGATAGGAAGGCAGCAGCAGCAGCACAGACTCGAGCTTACCAGATTAAGCGAAAGGATGGTATGTGCCTGGCAAGATCAGCTAGTGGAATCAGAGCTCTCGGGAACCTTGGCTAGGAAAAGGGACAGAGGTGAGACCACCCGAGAATGGTCCACATCTAAGGTCAAAATGCCAGGCCATGGCTCTGGGTTAGAGGTAGGAACTCCCCATATGCTAACAGTGGAAGCTATCACCTCATAAGTCTGACAGTGTAAAACAACAGGAAGTCGTTTTATTTTAGGCCTGTAATAAACGTGGATAATCAAAAAAATCTGAATAAATGTTTAATAAATTGCTATTTATTAAAAACTTAATAAATAATAAATAAAGTTTAATAAATTAAATACTTATTCAATTTTTTTTGATTATTAGTCCCTTTAGAAAGGGAATTTTGAAATAACGCTCATTGGGCAACTAAAGAATTCAATTTTCTGGGTAGGAAACATGCAAGACATTCTTGATTTTAGAGTAAACGTCAACTGTGCTCTGGTCTTGTTTAGTAGTAGTTTGAAACACAGCTGACAGAGACACCATGACTTGGCTGTGGTACCCAGGTGTTGATCTCTTTCTCCAGCCAACCGTGACTGAACAAAAACCCACAAGGCAAGCTGCACTGCTAGGGTCTCTGCGGGCCAAGATTCCCATGTCCAAGAAACCTACCATCTAACAGGCAATAAGGAAGACACTAGGACTTCTTCCAAGAGGGAATGATCCTGCCTTTGCATGACAGGGGGGAGCCAAGGGAACAAGGTCCCCTTGCACCTGGGCGCCAGCACACAGACTTTGTGTGCGCTAAAGGCTCAAGGAAACCAGACGGATCAAGGTCTCGTTTATTCGATCAACAAATATCTACTGAATCCTGGCACATCCCAGGCTGTGCCAGGCTCAGTTCCTACGTTGAACATAGTAGGAAGCAAAACAGAAAAATCCCTGCTGAAACAGAACTTATGTTTTTCTATTCCTTCTTTTGAACTGAAAATATTACAGAAAGAATGAAAGAACTTTGTAAATACCATAATTTGTTACCCCCGAAATCTCTATCCAAATTAGGGATACCCAAAGTTATTTCTGACATTTATGATAAATTTTGAAAAGATTGTTCCTTCATAAAAGATAGAGCCATGTGCCTTTGGTAGTTACTGTAAGAGTCTTGCTGTGTTATTCTTTAAGTGCAGGAGTGAATCAAGATTAACATCCTAAACGATTTTGATTCTTGGGAAATTGAATGGGAATAGAGGCAGAATTAATCTGATCACAGATTATTTGTTTCTCACAAATTGTTTCAGAAAGCGGCTCTAAGCTTTTTCTTTTAGAAAATTATGTATCAGGAGGATGAAACTTGTTTCCTATATCGGACTAAAAATAAACTAAAAGTGAATGTGAAAAGCTAGAAAGGTTTGTGGATTTACAGATATAGACTCAATGGTGAAACACTAAATACTTTCAATCTAATGCCAGGAAGAAGACAAGAATGTCCAATTGCCACTTTTATTTAATATTGTACTAGAGATCTAAGTGTATTAAGGTAAGAAAAATAACAAGCATGGACTGGAAAAGAGGAAGTAAAACATACGAACTCCAAAGATTTATTGCCTAATGGCACAGATGCATGTAGAAAACCGTAAGGGATCCACAGAAAAACTCCTAGAAATAAACACATAAATTCAGCAAAAATGCAGGATACAAGAACAATATTAGAAAAATTAACTCTATTTCACTAGCCATAAACAATTGGGTAAAAAAATTCTAAAACTCCATTTATAATAGCATCAAAAAACAAGAATTACTTTGGAATACATTTAATGAATGATGTATAAGACCTGTACTTTGAAAACTTAAAAACTGCAAAGGGAAATTAAAGGAGTGCTAAACAAATATAGACACACACCATGTTCATGAATTGGAAGATTCAATATTGTTAATATGGTTGTTTTACTTGATTACTGAGTAACAAATTACCCAAAACTCAACGGTTTAAAATAGTAAGCATTTATTATTTACATAGTTTCGGTGGGTTGAGAACATGGGAGTAGCTTTGTAGAGTGGTTATGATTCGACCTTTCTCATAAGGCTCCAGTGCAGAGGTTGGCCTACTGCACTCATCTGAAGACTGTGCTGGGGCTAGAGGATAACCTTCCATGGTGGCTCAAAAACACACCTGGCAAGTTGGTGCTGATGACTGGCAGGAAGCCACAGTTCTTGGCCATATGGAACTCTCCACAGGCCTGCTTCAATGTCCTCATGACATGGCATTTGGCACCCCCAAATCAAGTTATTCAACAGGGAGCAAGAGTGAAGCAGCTGTTTTTTACGCCTTGCCCTTGGGTGTCAAATTCCATCATTTTTGCCACATTCTATTCATTGTAAGTGAGTCACTAAGTACTGGCATAAAGGTAGACACACACATAACAGGGACAGAAAAGAGAGTCAAGAAATAGACCCACACTAGTCAACTGAATTTTGACAAAGATGCCGTGGTAACACAATGGAGAAAAGAATCTTTTCAATAGTTGGTGATGGAACAATTGCTTATCTGTGTGTGTGGGAGGGAAAATGTAACCCTTACCTCACAAGAATCATACTCAACCTGGATCACAAAACCAAAACCATTAAATTCTCCAAGAAAATATGGGAGAAAACCTTTGTGATATTGGACCAGCAAAAATTTCTTAAATAGGACATCCAAAGTACAAGCTATTTTAAAAATTGGTAACAACGAATTAATAAAGATTTAAAAACTTTGCCCTTTGAAAGACATAGTTAAGGGAATAGACAGGCAAGTCACAGTTTGTGATAAAATGTCTATAAAACATGCCAAATATAGGGCTTATGTCAGAATATATAAATTCTTTTAACTCAATTAGAAGTTAAAAGAATGAAAAAAAATGAGTAAAAGATTTAAACAGATACCTCATAAAAGAAGAAATGCAAATGATCACTAAGCATATAAAAAGATGCTCAGCATCCCTAATCACTAGAGAAATGCAAATTAAAATCATAAGATACCACTACAGACCACAACAGTGGCTGAAACAACTGACAATATCAAGTGTTGACAAGAGTTTAGAGCACCTGAAACCTTCATGCATTGATGGTGAAATGTAAAATGGTATAGCCACTTTGTAAAATAATGTGGTAGTATCTCTTAATGTTAAACACACACTTACTGCATGACCTAGCAATTCTATTCCTAATGGAGTGAAAACGTGTCTACCCAAAAATGTGTACACAGATGTTCACAGCAGCATTATTTATAATAACTCAAACCTGGAAGCAACCCAAATGTCCGTTAACTGGTAAATGGACAAACAGTGGTGCATCTAGACTACAGAATCATACTTACACAACAAGGAATGTAACGTTAATAAAACATAGATAAATCTCAAAAATATCATGTAAGTGAAAGAAGTAAAACATAAAAGACTTCATACTATTCAATTCCAAGTATATGAAATTCTAGAAAAAGACAAAACTACAGTGACAGGAAGGTCAGTGGTTACCTGAGACTGGCATTTGGAAGTGGTGGTAGGAGAGCAAAGGGAAATGAAGGAACTTTCCAAGCTGAAGAAACTGGTTTCTATCTTGATTGTGGTGGTGGGTACACAAATATACACAATTACCAAAGTTCAACAAACTGTATACTTAAAATTCAATCTGTTGTATATAAATAATATCTTAATAAAGAGAAAAATAATTTTTCATAAAAAGGGAATGTGATGATCTAGAAAGATCTAAACATGTATAGACAAGACACATAAATCTTCTTTTTAAAACTGCATAAAAGAGGTGGGATTTTTTAACAAAAACTTCTAATACCTTGAAAATTTCTCAACTATTAACATAAATTAATATGGGAAGAGTCCATATGCCATGCTGTAGTACATAAATAATAAGCTCAGAGCATGCATTGATTTTACCATAACCCTTTCCCAGAAGTTATCATCAAGATAGATGAGATACGTCAACACAATCAGCCCCAAAGCAGAAAGGACATTGGATACATCTATTTAAAACAGATAATCAAAACCGAGTTAAGACTTTTTTTTTTAATTTAAATTTTTTCTTTATTTTTTCAAACCCTTGTGTCGAGGGCTGACTTTCAATAGATCACAGCGAGGCAGATGCTCTACTACATACAAACCCCCCACCCAGAAGCAGGTTGTCTACGAATGGTTTAGCACCAGGTTCCCCACGAAGGTGCGTTGGGTGACGGGCGAGGGGGTGGCCATGTTTCCCAGGACCAAGGGCGCTCCGCACCAGACCCCAGTCCATGGGGGACCGGCTATCCGAGGCCAACCGAGGCTCCTGCAGAGCTGCCGTATAGTTCTGCCTGGGCAGGATTCTGATTTAGAGGCGTTCAGTCATAATCCCACAGATGGTAGCTTCGTCCCATTGGCTCCTCAGCCAAGCACACACACCAAATGTCTGAACCTGCGGTTCCTCTCCTACTGAGCAGGGTTACCATGGCAACAATACATCATCAGTAGGGTAAAACTAACCTGTCTCACCCCGGTCTAAACCCAGCTCACGTTCCCTATTAGTGGGTGAACAATCCCACGCTTGGTGAATTCTGCTTCACAATGATAGGAAGAGCCGACATCGAAGGATCAAAAAGCCACGTCACTATGAACGCTTGGCCGCAGAGTGAAGACTTTTAATCTCTTGATAGTAAGACAATGCGAAGACTCCACTGGAAAAATGCCGTGCTACAGCTGACAAGATAATGTACCAGTGATCTCCGGCAGTGTAAAAATGTGGGTGTTTCTTAAAAAAAAGTGTGGGTGTTTCTTGGCAACCTCTTCCTTATCTCCATTTCTTTTCTTTTAATCAGAAGCACTACTGAACTAGCCTAATGTATTTTAAATTATCCTTTAAGTGTTCTCTAAATCCTTCTTTGCCTCAGATTCATGTACATGATAATGCCTATTAAAGGGGAAGTTTCAGTTGTGTTTTTAACCCAGCCAACAGAGGACCAGTTAAATATCTTGATGACAAAGCATGCTACAGGCCAGATTCTTCATATCCGGAAGAAAATAGCAAATGTCACTGAGATAAAATATTTTTTAGTATTTTTCAGCCTACAGAATTCATAATGAAGGCTACAGCAAGTTGTTGTTGATTATGCCTTTCAGGGCCTATGGAGACTTTGAAAACTTCACATCCAAGACTGTCCTCTAGAATAATGTCTTCATTAATGATAACGTGGCCTCATGTTAGTGGCATAGTTAGGGAAGATTTAAGGAGAGCTTGATACATGTAAGCTTCTTATGGTTGGAACAATGTGGATGAGAGCCCTGAAATGTGCAGTGGAAAAGTGCTGGACTCCTGGACCTAGGGCAAAACACCTGGCCTCTGTCCTCACTCTATCACCTATCAGTCAGGCAACCAGAGCCTCAGTCTCCCCATCTTTAAAATGAGAAGCCTGGTACTCCATGACTACGGAGAGCACGTCAAGAACCTAGTAAGGTAGCACACTTTGAAAGCATACTAACAATCACATAAGATTTACAGTACCGTATATACTCGAGTATAAGTCGAGCCGAAAAACCTGAACTCCGCACAAATTTTGTGCCAAAAAAACTCGGCTTATACTTGAGTACATACGGTATTTTATAGTACTGTAATAATTCTTTAAATAATGTTGATTTTAAAACAAATTATTTACAGAATGTATATCAAATGTCAGACTTGTACTAGGCACTGGAGATAGAATACGTAATTCCTATAAACTGAAAGACAGGGCTCCCTACAACTTAATAAAAACAACCCCCCTCCAAAACCCTAATAGCTTTATTTTTAAAAAGCGCTAAGAGTTGAATAGGCATTTCCCCAAAGACAACAGGTATATGAAAAGCCTCTCAGTATCACTAATCATCAGGGAAATGCAAAACAAAACCACAATGAGATATCACTTCACACGTGTTAGGATGGCTATTGTCAAAAACACCCACCACCATCACCAAAAGACAAGTGTGGTTGAGGCTGTGGAGAAACTGGAACCCTTATACACCGTTAGGGGAAATGCAAACGGTGCAGCAGCTATGGAAAATGGCATGAAGGTTCCTGAAAGCATTAAAAATAGAACTAGCATATAACCTAGTAATCCCACTCCTGGGTATATATCCAAAAGAATTGAATCCGGATGTCAAAGAGATACTTGTATCTGCAGCTTCACATTCATTGCAGCATTATTCACAACTGCCAAGATGTGGAAACCACCATGTCCACTGACAGATGAGTGAATAAGGAAAATGTGGTGCACGCATACAATGGAATATCCTTAGTCTTAAAAAGGCAGGAAATTCTACACTATGTGACAACATGGATGAACACCTTATGCTAAGGGAAACAAGACACTCACAGAAGACAAATTCTACATGTTCCACTTATATACAATCTCTAAGTTACGTCAAATTCAGAGAATCAGAGAGTGGAATGGTGGTAGCCAGGGGCTGGAAAGAGAGGGAAAAGGGGAGTTACTAATCCACTGGCCTACAGTTTCAGTCAAGTATGATGAATTGGTTCTAGGGATCTGCAGTGTAACACTGTACGTATAGTCAGTGATAACACATTGCACACTTAAATAGTGTGCAAAGAGTGTAGGTCTTATGTTAAGCATTCTTAGTATAATAAAACAAAATTTTATATATGTATAAATATGTATATATATATGTATGTGTGTATATATGCGTATATTTATATGTATATATATAGACAGGACTGACTCAGAACAGGCTTTAGTCAGGACTTAGAGGAACAGATTTTGCCAGGATGAGAAGGGATATATAAGTAAAAGAAGGGACATAGTTGAAAAAAACTACAAAGCTATCTTTTAAGAGCATAGATGCAAACTATAGTACCTACATTTGTCTTGTCTCCACTACTTATATACTTTTTACTTGGCAAATTACAGCTGTGTGTTGCCTAACGACAGGGATGCTTTCTAAGAAATTTGTCCTTAGGCAATGCCGTAGTTGTGTGAACATCATAAAGTGTACTCACACAAATCTATGTAGTATATTTTCTTTTATGTATGTTTTTGCATGTGGAAAACCCAAGGTCTCAGCATTATTACTGAATACCAATCATCTCCCCTACTGCAATGCCAATATCAAGCGCCATATATCAGGTGTCTATACCCTCTCCATTATAACTACGGGGCCACCATCATAATCTGCATTCCATATGGGGCCGCTCTCATATACACTCTATACACTCTCCATTATAACTATGGGGCCACCATCATAATCCGCATTCCATACGGGGCCGCTCTCATATACACTCTATGTGCTCTCCATTATAACTATCGGGCCACCATCATAATCCACATTCCATTGTTCACTGAAACACTGTTATGCAGTGCATGACAGTACTTAATTTCCGTGTCTCAGTTTCTTCATCTATAAAACAGAATACTGCCTAGATGATCATCAGGTTTTTATGAGGATTAATTAATGTATTTGTAACGTGCTTAGAAAAGAGCCCTGTTAGTTAGCTTTTTCTGTGGGAACAAACCACCCCAATTTCAGGTTCTTCCAACAAAAGACTTCTTTGTTGTTCATGTTCCGTGTTGGCTATGGCCCTGCTCCAGGTGTCTACTACATTCTGGGGTCTGCAGGAGCAGTCTCTCTCTCTCTCTCTCTAGCTGTGCTTTTCTTACAGCAAAGGGAACAGGGCAATGGTGGAACCAGACAATGTTTCTTCACGCTCTCGTTTGGGTAAAGCAGTTGTCATGTCTACTCATATTTCAGTGACTAATGAAAGTCACAGAAAAAAGCCTGATATCCATAGGGTACACAGAAGCCCTATAAAGAGAGAGAGGCCCAGTAGAGATGGTCAGAAAGTATTTTGAACAAATATATTTGAACACACAAAAATATCAGAATAAATAATATAATCTACTGCCACATGCTTGGTACACAGAAAGTCCTAAACAATCTGAGAATGGAGGAGAGGTTTGGGAACAGTCAAATATTCAATGATGGTAAAGTATATGGTACACAGGGGTGAGACTGGTATGCAAGGTAGTCAAATTTTGAAAGGCTTTGAAAGAACATTAGGTTTTGTCTACCAGTAGAAGTTGCAATAATAAAACATTTTATAATTATTTTTATAATTTGTATAAGGAAGGTACTTCTGCCTGTCAGCTTTGTTAAAGCATTGGCATAATTTCATTTATTCTGCACATTTAAAAACTGTATGTCTACTGGTCACTGCCTCCCTGTGTGATACCTGTCTAATAGAATATCACCTGTCAGCCCGGGACTGAGTTGCAATTGTCACAACAAGGAAGAATATATAAAAGATCCCCTCTAGTTGATCCCAGCTCCCTAAGGTCAGGATGGCGGAAGGTGGCACTGAGAGGGAGGGAGGAAAGAGAGAGAAGAGGGAGGGAATGGAAGGATGGACACGATGTGGCTGTGAGTGTGTGTGATGTACGACAGACAAGCACTCAATTCAGTGCTGGCAGCACACCTACTATTTTAATCATATAAGGGTAAACACGTCCTCCTTCTGCATCTACACATGGTCCTTTCCCAGGTCCCTCTGGCCTCTTGGCTTTAGCCAGTCTGGATTTTTCTTTGTAGTTTATGTCCTCTTTTTCTTTTCTTTTCTTTTTTTTTTTTTTTGAGACAGTCTGATTTTGTTGTCCTCAGTAGAGCGCTATAAAGTGATAGCTCGCAGCAACGTCAAACTCGCAGGGGTCCTCAAACTACGGCCTGCAGGCCACATGAGGCAGTGTAATTGTATTTGTTCCTGTTTTGTTTTTTTACTTCAAATAAGATATGTGCAGTGTGCATAGGAATTTGTTCAGTTTTTTTTTTTTTTTTAACTATAGTCCAGCCCTCCAATGATCTGAGGGACAGTGAACTGGCCCCGTTTAAAAAGTTTGAGGACCCCTGCCTGGGCTTAAGTGATTCTCTTGCCTCAGCCTTCCGAGGAGCTAGGACTACAGGCGGCTGCCACAATGCCTGGCTACTTTTAGAGATGGGGGTCTCACTCTGGCTCAGCCTGGTCTTGAGCCCACCTTGGCCTCATAGAGTGCTACGATTACAGGCCTCTCAGAGTGCCAGAATTACAGGCATGAGCTACCACACCAGTCCTGTCCTCTGAAATTTTCAATGAACAGCTAGAAAACAATCTCAATCACTAAAATGTCACTGAATGCTTTGAGCATCAGATGGATTATCTGACCTGCTCCCTTATACCCCCCTCTTTGGTCAATCTGGAAAAGAAATTTAAGGGAGAAAGGATAAATAGCAAAACAAGGAAGAGAGAAGAAGGAGGTGCACAAGCAAGCAAGCAGGGGGAGGCAAGGAGACCCATACACCATCGTCATTCACCGGGAGCAGTCCAGGGCCTCAAAACTTACTCCAAAGAGTTCACACTTCCACTGCAGAATATGCTATTTCCATTTCTTCACAGTTACTTTAAGACACTGATTTTTTTTTCTTTTGTCTTTAAAAACTAGTATGGGGGAAAAAAAGAAAGACAAATCACAGCCTATAAACATGCTGTCCTGACTCCTTCCTTTTTGTGATTTACAAACCCTCATAAGACTTCTGTAATCTTGAACCATCACGAAGTGTTTTTGCTCAAAAAGCATCGAAAATCCTGCTGCTTACAGAAAACAATCTAAACTCAGACCACATTCAAAGTCCCAAATAATTGGTTGTCAATCTAAGTTCTAATCTTATTATTGGGTGGAACAGATTTTCTTTTTCACACCAAGGCTGTCTGATTACAAGATAATCCTAGTCTGATACATGGTGTGGAACAAGTGACAATCGCAGGAAACGGGTACAGTGAAGGGCAACGTGCAGCAAGAAGCCTGGAGCCTGAGGAATACAGGCCTATTAATTCACTCTCAAATAGCTTAAAAGAGGACCAAGTAATGATAAATGTGTGAAGTGGAAAAGAAGAAAACTGGGAAATGCAGGCTCTTTCTATTTTAATCACGCCCAAATCAGAGCAGGCCTGAGACCTCGGCTTCTGAGAATCAGGGCACATTCCAGTGGTAATGACTCATTATGGTTCATACAACTGCAGAAAATGCAGAAGTACTGGAATATAGATGCCTCAAGGGCTCTCTGCAGAGCTACACACACAAAGAATTTAAATAAAGTTCAATAAGTAAGCAATCCTCTCTTTGAAGAAAAGAAAGTATAGTGTTAATATGTAATAAGAACGGTGGAGCTGAGTGGCTTTAGTTTTCAAAGGTTTCTCGTCGGATATTAAGTACATCTGAGCACAGTGGTGTTAACATGATGGAAGCAGGTATTTATTAACACTTTTGAACTATCTGCCTAACCTGAAATATTTCACTTGGCTATAATAACCAAGCTTTCCAATTACAACTTTCATGAAAAAACCATTTTTGAAATATTAAATGTTTATATTAAAAACAGAGCAGTCAAAGGAGAGACAAAGCAACACAGTAACATTTATCAATACATGTGAGCAATCTCAAAGTGATCTTTAAGTACAACTGAATGTTCCTTACTTTTCCTGGGCAGCTGCTAGACGCTGCTGGATCACACAACAGGACTTTAGAGTGACAGTTGTCGTAGGCAAGCTAACTTATTACTCTTGGTAAGCTGACAATTATGTTTTCCCTCAATCAGAAAAGTAACTCAGTCCTCATTTTTTCTGTGATATCACTGAAGACAGAAAGTGGGCTCATATCTAGTAAAATATTGCATTGATGAAATTTATCAACCTCTTCTTTTAATCAGTGAGATATTTTAAAGTTACATATTCAGAGATGTCTGTAATTACACAAGAATGAGAGATAAAATGAGATAAAACCTAGCTTAACCAAAGTAAATCAACTAGTAACTAATAAATGCAATCCAAAGTCGGCAGCTTTCCAGAACAGCATGAGTGGAGTTTTTAATACTAAAACTTCTATGATGGCAGATAACAAATGACTGTGTCTCACACAAGTTATCTTTGTAAAAACAGCACTTTCTCTTAAAAAAAAAAAAAAAACAAGAAAAAAGAAAAGTTAATCGGCATATTGACATAAAATTCCTTAGGTGAAAAATTGGTTTCAATGCTAAAGGTGAAATTTCATCAACAGATTTTGTAACATTCCCCCAACACACTGAATAACCATCCATGTATTCCCTGTAGATAGCTAAAAATTTTATTTTATATTTTTAATATTTAATTTAGCATAAAAACCAAAAAAAGGAAGTGACTTGATCTCTATGGGAAGAGAAGTCATGTTGCTCAAGAGACATCTGGAATAGGCAAACTACAGCTCTGTGATTCTCAGACTTGGATCCTATAGTCAGTGGTGTGTATTATTCACAAATAATTTTGATATTATCCTTTACAGTCATCCTAAAGTATACCATATCATACTAAATATTTCATAATAAAAAAATAGATTTTTAAAATCTAAGTTCAAAACAAGCTCTAACATCTATGGTATAGCAAGTAGGAAGACTGGCTATGATTATCATTGATAGCAATCATTTAAAAATAAACATGTTCGTGTCATCCAATTAGAACAAGATTAATATGAAGATTTATCAAATTTTGACCATGGTAGTTCAGTAACTTTGGCTGAATCAATACTACAAAAGGGTGAAAAATTCAACTGGCACAGAGATGTTTATTAAAATGCTAAATCACATTGGAACTATATTCCAAACACAGTGCAGCTCTATTCACTCTTCTGAAACAAGGGATTTGAACTTCTGATTCCTTTTAAAACGTTAAAACAGGCACCTTATCACCTGCTAAACATGTGTACTAAAAAAAAGACTAAGAACATAACATGTACATTTTAAATTTTAAAAAGCTACAAAGAGATGAAAAATGCCACCCTCAATTCTAGAGCATTAAATGCCATGAAATGAAACCTGCTGAGGTGACAGTAAGCAGTTAATTTAAAACCAAGAGTCTAAAAACAGAATCAAGAAAGAAATGAGTCGCATAATCACATAATGAGCTACTAAAGAAGGATGTGACTACTGAGAGCAAGTGAATAGTAAACTAACACAATGAAATAGTATACAATAACATACATCAATATCTGAATGCTTTACGAAAATATTCAAAAAAGGACTCAAAACCAACATTCCTAAGTGAAACAAAATATACCATGGAAGACATAGTAAATCTTCATGCAGCTGTCATTATCTAAGCAATGAGCTCTCTATTTGTTGTCCTCAGGCAGGTTAAGTGACCATTAGTCAAACTGGCAGTTCAAGTGGAGATCAGGGCATCCCTGGCAATTGTGCCCTACGGAGTCAGTTTGACCCTAGGATGTCCCTGAGCCACCACAAGTCTTGAGAATACCAGATGGATGGCCAGGTGCTTTGAAGGCTCTGTGGTCCTGAAGCAAATCAGGTATTTGGGTACATGAGAAAATATTTAGGGAGGGGAAGGCAAAGTGACTTTAAGCCCAGAACCACTTAGCTAGAAGCACATCAGCTGTGGGGAATGAAGGCTCAAATTCTACATGAAAAGAATGAAATAAAACACATCACTTAAAGGAAGGAGAGAGGTAAGCAGGCTTAAAGGATGACACATTGGTCTAAAATACCATTCATTCACCTAATAAGAATAATGACAACTTACTTAAAATGTCTGCAATGGAACGCATAGTTGTTTCCAGAGCCCATGCTTGAATGTTACACATATTAATATGAATCCATTCTACAATTTTCTTAAGTCTTTTCCAAGAATAATTAAAACTGGGGCCAAGCGCAGTGGCTCATGCCTATAATCCTAGCACTCGGGAGGCCAAGATGGGTGCATTGCCTGAGCTCATAGGTTGGAGACCAGCCTGAGCCAAAGCGAGACCTCATCTCTAAAACTAGCTGAGCATTGTGGTGGGTACCTGTAGCCCCAGCTACTTCAGAGGCTGAGGCAAGAGAATTGCTTAAGCCCAAGAGTTTGAGGTTGCTTTGAGCTATGATGCCATGGCACTCCACCAAAGGTGACAAAGTGAGATTCTGTCTCAAAAAAATAAAAAAAAAGAAGAAAGAAATTAAAACTGTACACACTAGTTATCAATTTATTTTTCTAAATCTGGAGATTCAAATTTAAGTCGGGAATGAAGACCAAAACTCAACCTTATTCTCTAAACTTCTTTTTGAATACCTCATATACAGTTTAAGACAAATGTTTATTATTAAGATAAAGTAAAAGAGCATGAGCTAGATGAAATAATTCCAGCATAGAATGAGGACACCCAAAATGCTTTGGTTCATGCCCTTTTGTCTCCAATCCACCTGACTTTCCAGTTTGCCTTATTTTTTTCCTTGCATGACATTGTCTCTTTAGAAAACAAGCAGAACATCCGCTTATTTTTATTAAGTCCAACTTCTTCATTTTCCATCATTTTTCCTTACTATGAATTAGACTACTAATATCATTTAAACACAACAAAAACTCAGCTAAAACTTTCATCAAAATTACCTTAAAAACTGAGACAAACTGGTCTCCACCATCTCAACTTTCCATGTGCTTGGTCCTTTTTAATCGCTAAGGAAGTAGCATTGAACCAGACCTGACGTGGTTAAAAGAACGTTGGAGACACCTGAATGTGACCCACAATCTAAATATGACTTTTTTCCTAATGTTTTTTCAGAAAAGAGAGGGAAATGGGAGCAAGGAGGAGTCACACTTACAAGTCCACTTATGGCTACAATCCAGATGTAGGAACCAGAGGTGAAAAGCTATAAAAGAAAAAAAAAGGCAACTAAAAATGAAATTCAACTGCTATCACAGCACACTTATTTTTATATAACTACAGTCATAACCAATTAAGTATTAACTACATATGCCATGTTATAGATAAGCAAGTGAAATTAATAAATATCAATTGTTATTTAAAAGGAAAGACATATCATCATCATCATCATTTTTTAATCAAGACCTCAGATTTCCTATGGCTTAAAACAGATTGGTTGGACTCGGCCCACACCATGTAAAGAAAAAAAAAGTGAAATTCAAGCGTATTTTTATTTATAAATGAGCATTAATTGACTTAAATTATCATAAAATACTATATATAAAGTTATTAGAATTAACAAAATATGTGGTTATCACCACATGGTTGGTGTTAGGTGTGCTATTTATTTACATAATTTTCTCATTTTGCTTTCTTATCCTTGTTACTCTAAATTTAGATGGGAAGTACTCTGTGAAGCCAACTGGTCCTGGGTGTCCAGTGCTACCCTTCTTAAGTGTTGATATTCTCATTCTAGTTCACCCAAGAAGAGCAAACTAAGTAACAATAACAAAAGTTAATTAATGGCAACAGTAATTCGATTTAGGTTTCATAAAATCTTTTCCTTTTTTCCAAAATCATTTATATCTGAGTCATATTCAGGGTAAAAAACAAAGTCCCCCCAAAACAACAAAACAAAACAAAACCCAAACCAACACCTCCTCCCCCAAACCATACAGGCATTTCAAAGTGTCCATGCAGGAAAGAAATGATTGGTGGCCTGCTTATCTTTAGAACTTCAGTTGGGGTTTAAGCACTTCTGTTAGCAGAGGAAGAAGCAGGACATGCAGGCAGGAGGGCCCGGGTTCACTACAGACACTGTGCTAGATGAAAATCTCAACGTTCTGCACACTTACCAAGGATACACAGAAAGCAGACAGAGACAGAGAGCGAGAGCTGATGACGTACAGATAATAAAGAGGCTGGCGAGCTTTGCTCTCTAGTCCTAGCTCACCTAGAGATCAGCACCAGCTGCAACTTTAAATGGGACTCTCTGGCCTTGTTTGTTTAGTGTAAATGACTCATAATTACAAGGATAACTGCATATATTATTAGCAAAAAAATATTTTGCTATAGTTGTCTCATACAAATAACAATAATAATAAACTACCATTTTCTATTTGCCCAGCATTACTCTCAAGGCTTTTCATATGCTGGACACACTGATTTGCCAAGAGAAAAAGGGGGTAGGTAAATAATCTGCTCCAGGCCAACAGCTAGTAGGTGCTGGGGCAGGCAGTCCGGCTCCACAGCCCATGCTCCCCACCCTACTACCTCTCCTACACAAGTAAGAAGAGCATAGCATTTTGTCAGTAAAAGAAATGATTCCCTCTGGACTGTTATGCCCTTCATTTTATCCCCTGTTTGGTCCCACCTGTGTCTGCTTCTGTCTGACAGCATGTGTCTGCTTTCTCAACACTGGGCTCCCTGGGGACAGGTGCCCTGTCTCATACTTCATTTCCTCCTCCACAGCCCCTAGCACAGGGCATGACAGGCCTGGCTCTCAAACCATTTGATACATAAATGACTCTTAACTATTTTGGGTCTTCTGATTATGATTAAAGTCATTAACTCATTCATTCAACAATGTCATTGGCTTCAAGTAATTGTGGTAGGGAGAGCGAAAACAGAAACACAGGAAGGCCCAGAGGAGTTGGGGGGTGGGCAGGAAGATGATGCATTTTAGGAATAAGTAGCTGTCACACTTGCTTCAAGCTGGGCAGGGGTTGGAGTTAATACTGGACAGGCAGTAAGAACCCTGGACGCCTTCATAATGAGGATTTGATTTTTCAAGAGGCCAACAGGGCATTTTCACCTGTACTTTCTAATGTCACTTTCTACCTCAGAGACATTGGAAATATTATGAAAATCTTAGAAATTTTTATTATTTTGAAAAAAGATCTGTGGTAGTTACATCTGCATTCTGCCTTTGGCAGGGCTAAAAGGACACTTCCATTGTGAGCCTTATATATATTATACTGCTGGAATAGCACTGAGTGTAAAGGCTTCTATGATAGAGGCTATGCTGTGCCTCTCTGTCAGACTAGAATCTCTTTTCTTCAAGAGATCAAACATATTAATTTTGCTCTATGCCAAAAAATAAAAAGCTAAAAAAAAAAAAAGTACACCATACATTCACCATCTCACAAAACAAATGGTGGTAGCCATAGAAAAATAAACTAATTATTAATAATCAGAGCCAATTGACTTAGCTCTTATTATTTGGATATTAGCTCTAATCCTTAAAATATCCCTGTAAGGTACATATTATTATCCCCATTGTACAGAAGGGGACATAGGGATTCAGAAAAGGTAACTGACTCTTGGAATGGGTACAGGCGATTGCACTAATGTACACAGCTATGATTTAACAATAAAAAAAAAATATTGCCCATAAAATAAATAAATAAATAAAATTTAATTTGTTAATAAGAGTGACCATTATTAGACAGAAATGATAGTAATATAATAGTTCATAGACCATTTTATTTATAAATATCTGAAATTTCCACTCCATTTATAAAAATTTTATAAAGTTTCTTAAAGTTAAAAAAAAAAAAAAAAGGTAACTGACAAAGCCAATAATTACCTGACCAAGTCATTAAACCAAAGTCCATGTAGCTCCAAAGACTTCCTACGATGCCACACTGATCTCTTACTCCCATAATTAATAAAACAATGCTTTTCATTTGCAAAGAGTCTACCTAACTTTAGAGTTATAAGGAACCATAGTGAACAGGAGGCTCAGAGGGGTTCCATTACTTGACCCAATTCTCAGGCTAGTGGGAGTCTTATTAGGAGTAGAACTTGAGTTTCCCTAAGCCAGATCCAGGGTACAGTTCCACCATTCCACATTGCCTCTAATGTAATCATTTTAAAAAGTTAAATTGGCTTCTATAATCCAAATCATAATAAAAAAGTAAAGAAATGGGCTGTTTGGCTATTATAAATATTAGGGAGGATAAGGGGGCATATAATGACATGGGGGTTGACAGATTGAAGAATAAACAGATTTGATGAGAAACAGTCATAAAAGTAGTAAGGAAATGCCCACCTGAAATGAGCCATTGACAGCACATGACAGCAAATTGGGACAGTGAGAGGAAATTCAAAAGGTTAAAAGGGGAGGGGGAGGGCATGTTGAAGCGACACTAGTATCCGGTTTGATATGCGTGGGATGAGGAATGTTGTGAGTATTAATCAGTGGATCAAAAGGCCAGGCTACACATGGTACCACAGGAAACCGTAGAATAAAACTACATCAAAAGCTGTGAGAGTAAAAGAAAAGCGGCAAGCAGTACAAAGAGAAAACTGAAAATCCGACGTGTCTTCTACCACTGGGCCTGGACCCCAGCAGTGGGCAATCAATTGACTATTGATTAAAGACTGAATATTGGTAAAGATAATCTTTACAAATTTAAGGCAGAGGGTATGTACTCTAATGGACTTCACAGCAAACTATTTAACAAACGGTGACACTGCCATCAAGTCTACACAGACACAGAAATAATCTTGATTAAGATAAACTTGATTAAGTTGGAAAAGCTTTCCAACTTGAAAACCCCAAAGCTCAGGCTGGTAAAGAATGATCAGTTTCTTCTCCAGAGCTTTATTTGTGACATTATATTCGATAAATTAATTTCATGTTGATTTTCTACCTTCTATCTTTTCTATTCTCATTTGTTTCCATTTCACACTATGATTTTTAAAAAACTACTTACAAGCAATTGTACAATGACTTGAAAATCTTTTCCACTGATACAAATTATAGTGAAAGCTCTTATCAGATTTCTAAAGACTAAAAAAGTGTTCTAGTACTTTCTATACCTTGATGCTTTTGTTCTGTAACATTTCCTTTGAACATTTGATACAGATCATGAGCCAGACTTATAGGAAAAAAAAAACCATTGTTTTTAAGGAGATCAAATGAGAAAAAGAAAAAAAAAAAAAAAAAAAAAAAAGATCTGGTTAAAGAAATGTGAACAGAAAAACGTATACTGTACCTGTAGTCCCAATATATAAATCAATGTCTTGTTTGTGATGGACAACGGGCCCAGAATTTGTGCCACCTGGACTCTCGGTATGGAGCAGTAAAATGGTACAAACAGAGCAAACACAGGTGCCAGGCTATGCAAACAAATAAAAAACAAATCACCATCACAGTGAATTTAAAGTATCAATGAAGTAACATTGCTTATAATTTTACTTCAGTCTGAAAGCTTGGTGGTCTTTGATACACAAGTTGGTTTCCAAACATGCCAGCATAATTTGTACTTACATAAAACACTTTATGCAAGCTACCATTGTTTACCCTCCCAAACCACTGCAGTGGTTCAGCAAATGTTAATTAGTTGTGAGGCACTGTGAGGAAATTTAAAGCAGGTGCAACATTTTCTTCCCACTTATGACTAAAACTCTAATGAAAGAGACTAAACAAACCAAAAGCAACAAGCATTAAAATTCTTCAATGTCAAATCCGAAAGCCTCACCTCAGGCCTTGCCAGTGATCTGTCCCCAGAGCACCACCACTGCTCAGCTTCGGCCTCCCTCCCTTCATCCTTCTCTTGTCTTGCAGCTTTGTCCCTAGCTGCTGGACTCTCACCACCCTCATGCCCTCTCCAGGGTTCCCTTATATCTGATCTTGCTCTAGGTCAGCGGTTCTCAACCTGTAGGTCGCGACCCCTTTGTAACAATGAAAATACATTGCAGCCTTAGAAAGGTTGAGACCCACTGCTCTAGGTTATCCCTATACCACCTCAACTCCTTCTACGACTTCAACTGAGAAAATGAAGTGAAATGATACCAATCTGAGCAAGAGTGAGCTCCCCCGCCCAAAAAGAAAAATTAGCTGAGCATGATGGTGGGTACCTACAGTCCCAAGCTACTCAGGGGGCTGAGGCAGGAGGACCATTTGAGACCACGAGTTTGAGGTAGCAGAGAGCTAGGATGACACCACTACTACACTCTTTCTTGGGCAACAGGGTGAAACCCTTTTTCAAAAGAAACAAAAACCAAGAAACACATATAGTTTTATATGCGTGCTCACAATATGGCCTGTTGTTTTGTTGGTAATAATAAAATCCTATCAGGGCTAGCCAATTGCACTGGATCTTTCTCCACAGAACATATCCTTTGAGGTACTTAAGTCATAGTTCTTCTGTTGATATTTGGCAATAAAGCATAGAGTTGCTGTAATTAAATAACCTGATGCAGAGTTCTTGTTTGAGGTTATATTTCAATGTAAGGCAAAAACAGATTGATAGGAATTTTAGTGACCACAGTTTACATCACATACACCAGTAGAAGTTAAAAATTCCTTAAAAGTTATGAATCACTGAATAATTTTAAATGATGACTAAATACTAGACCACACATATGCATAATACAAAAGCACATATTTCAGACCAGAATCATATAGATTGTTCTGTAGAAATTTTCCACTGCTGTTTATATATATATATATACAGACTTCATAAAATACCATAATGTTATTAGTCATTGACCAGTTTTTCTCTTTTCCTTATTGTATGAAAACATCTGTTCTTCAAATTGCCAACAATAATTCAGTTTGATCTTTTTCCTATTGTGAATAACTAACTTCTGGAAGCCATCTCTGGCGAAAGCAGATGAGATTAGAAGTATAGAAAGGAAGGAAACAGTTTGCAAAGAATTCACTCATCCTTTACCTAAAATCATGAATATTTACTGAGCACCTATTTCATGTACATGGTCATGGGTGTATTATTGGACACAACAAAGGAAACAGAGACTCATTTCAGGTTCAAAATGTCCCTTTCACCTCTTTTATAGAAAAGGAAAAGAATACTTAAAATTTCTCGAAAGACACTGTTGAAAAATTTTAAGTATTCTTGATCTATGTGTATACGACTTAATTAAAAAAATAAAAATAAAGGAACTAAAAAATTTTTTTAAGTATTCTTTTCTTTAGTCCAAGTTTTAAATGAAGTAGTTCTGGAATATTACGGCATGTTTATCGACTAAGTATAAAAATCTCTGGATTATCGCATCATAGAATTTTTGTACTAAGAATGATCTTGGAGATCATTGTGTTCAATGCCTTCCTTTTACAGACACCAAAGTGGAGGCCCAAAGAATCCAGCTGACTTACTCTCCCTTCTGTTTGACAATGCTCCTCTGCAGACACTGAGCACTATAGAGGTTGGAAGAAAGTAATGGCACCACTGGGAGGCTAAAGCCACTCACCTATTTTTATAGACTCCTGGGGTAGAAGGACCTCCAAGGTCACAGTGTTACAAATTCCCACCAAGGAATTTAATTCTGTCAACATCATCCCTCAAAATCATCAGTTTACACAGCATATAATTAAGAAAAAACATTTTCCATTTTTTAAAATGATCCAGCTTTTGGGAAGTACTCTCACCTTTGGATCTGAAAGCTATACCCAGTAACTTCCTTCTACTGGCCCTATTCTCTGGAGTTAGGAAGACTGATACAAGCAATTTAAACCCTTTCCTGTGAGAGTTTTTGAATCCATGAGAGTAACAATCACCTCCCCACAAAGCCTGACTATTCCTATTCCCATCACTCTTTAGACATGCAGACACAATCTCTGTCATCTTTGCCTTTCATAAAACACAGCAGCACCCAGAACTGACGGGGAATGGCCAGTATCGGTCCTGGGTAAACGTAGACATCACCTCTCTTGGTCTAAGTGCTATTATTTCTAGAAATTTAGTCTACAAATAAATTGCATTTTGATAGTCTTATTACACTGTTTCAATGGGGTCAACTGGCACTGTAAGGTGGCAGAGGAGGTCTCCTTCATCCGGCACACCAGAGGCTGCCTCCCTTTGACTCTTTCACTGTTACTCATGTGTCCACCCAGTCACTGATTCAGCCAGCCTTTTGCGTGAAAACGACTAATCCAGACCACATGCTGAAGAGTGTCATTCTCCTCCACACCACGGAAACCTGTTTCTTTCTCAGGAGCTGCTGATAAGGTAAAAGTATGGGTAAACTACTCCCTGATACTAAGTTTCCAGGTAGTTAGAACTGTCAAAGTTGACCTTTCTTTTTCCCTTAAAACATTTTAAAACCCATACTTTTACATAGAATGTCAATGTAAAATCATCAGTAACTCTGATACTTTTTTGGGGTTAAAGTTTATTGCTTTAGTTTCTTTCAAAGAATTTTTTGATACTTAAATATTTACAGAAAAGTTTATGAAGTTCCACAGAAATCAATAATTCATAAATTCCACGGGATTTTCGGGTAGTTGTTTTTTCTAAAAAAAATCACTATCAAAAAAATTTCACTTCCCATTTTTTAAAAAGTGCACACACGTACATGAGGCTAACTGATCATTATATGCTCAGTCACAGGGTGACAGAAAAAGAAAGTCACCACCATAAAAGGATGTCTGCACAGTCTCTCTTAAAACAACATGCCACAGTTAACTTACTTCAGTTTGGGCAAACACTGGCAGCTACTACAGAGAGAACTGAAAAATTCACTGAAATGTAAGTACCAGATAGATATTCAGCTTTTTCAACAAATTCTTTTGAGTTCAGAAAAACTTTGAAAGCCCAAGTTTTTAAGTAAAAGGTAAAGGAAAAGAATCTAT
The DNA here is from genome assembly GCA_963574355.1 of Loris lydekkerianus. Classification (NCBI taxonomy): domain Eukaryota; kingdom Metazoa; phylum Chordata; class Mammalia; order Primates; family Lorisidae; genus Loris; species Loris lydekkerianus. The sequence continues at coordinate 17,723 of CAUYPK010067647.1, read as the reverse complement.
TTAACAACCAACTACTAAAATTTCTAACAAAAATTATGTTAATAATAATAGTTTACATTTTCTGGTGACTGGCAGTTCTGATTAGCTTTTATTAAGGAGGTGAAAGCAATGGATTGTGCCACAAACATCTTTGCCAAAAACCAGGGTTTACTCTGTGTACTTCTGTGTGAACTTGTGATGCCAAAAAAGTAGTTATCAAGTGTAAATCAGCAAATATTATCAATATTGCAGGATACTTTAATATGAAGAAAAAAGAAGAGTTATTTTAAAATGGAGTATTCCTGCACTTAAATGTATTATATAAAAAATTTAACAAGTTATTCAGTATAATTTAAAATAAAAGAGTCCTTACATTTAAATATATGATCATGTATCTATGTCTTTTCTATATTTAATGTCTTTTCTATATTTAAGATTATTTCGCAGGATAGAATCTTGCTAGTAAAGTTCCTAGGGCAAAGGGCATATATTTTAAAGCCTTAAATATAAAATGGGACTTTCGGTTTACAAAAACATTTTACCAATTTACCCTCTTACCAGCAAATAGTAAAAGTCTGGGCTTTACTGTCTCTCAGTTAACATGGATGTTTTAAATCTAAATATAAACTATTTATTAGGTTAGTGAAAAAAATCTCTTTTGTTTGGTTTATAGTTATTTGATGATCAGTAAGGCTAAACATATCCACATGCATTTTTCTAGAACTGCCTGGAAAAAAAATCACAATTACATGCAGTGATTTGCCAATGTTTACATCCAGGCTGGGCACAGAGGAAATAGAAACTCTTGGCAAAATATAAGCTGTGAAGAGTCTTCCACTGAGAGAGGGTATGGGCTTCTTACATGTTTCAATTTTGCTTTGTTTGTTTTGGTAAGGGTTTCTTTTGGTGTCACACTACAATATTTATTGGAATGGGTAAGAGCAAGGGCTCTGGAATCAGGCTCAAACCAAGCTCCACTGTTTACTAGCTGTGTGTCCTCCTACAAGGTACCTAGTGTCTCTGGCTTCAGTCGCTTCATTTGTAAAATGGGGAATAATAAGACTGCCACGTCCCTATAACACTGCCTCTCATAGTAAGTGCTAACAAAACGATCATTTTTCTCCTGTCCCTCTGCCTAAAGATGAGTCCAACAGGCAGAGTTTCTTTGCCGTATCATTTCTGTGAGAATTATTTTTCTTGAACTTATTTTTAGATCTTTATTTTACAGAGTATTTTACATGAAGACTGAGTCTATGAATGATCACACATCTACCTGGGCTTACCAGGGCTCCATATTTGTTAGTCTTTTAGTGCATTTCTCTCTGGGGCTTCATCATACTTTTTGGACTTAAAACTGCAAAGTGCATACTACTCCACAAAGCATTCTCACTCACACGCTCGTGTTTTATGTGGTGATAATTCCTTGTATAAGTTGCTTTCATCTGGCTTCCTAGAGCTCATTAGTACCATGACCATCATTCGTTTATTTATTCTGTAAGTATTTACTACATAGCTATTGTGGGTTGGTTCTGTAACACTCTATGGCAGCGGTTCTCAACCTGTGAGTAACGACCCACAGGAACTGTATTAAAGCGCCGCGGTATTAGGAAGGCTGAGAACCACTGCCGTATGGGATAAAATGTGGAAGGAGATATAGTCATCATCCTTAAGTTTACATTTACAAAACAGCTTATCACCTAATGAAGGAGTTCACAAGGAATACTTTTCTCTCTACTAGGTTAAGGGCTGCTGGAGTTGTTAAAAGGCTCTGGAGTGTGGCATGTGCTGAGGACATGAAGTATCCTCCAGTCTGGGTAGTTTATCAGATTCCCAAGAAGTCTGTAAAATATTGGGCATCAATATAAGAACCCTCTGAAAACTGTGGCAGTTACACAGATTCTTGTGGCATTTTGGAAGCCCAAAGAAAAAAATAAAAATATTTTTTTTAAATATCTGAAAATACCTAAAAAGTAATCTAAAACTAAATAAATGGATGTAATGAATGCTATTCTAGTGATGGGCACACCAAAACCCCTGATTTAAGCATTATACAAGGTATCCATGTAACAAAGACATTTGCACCCCCTTAACATTTGGGGGGGAGGAAACAAATGAATAACATAAAAGTTATTCTAAATATTTACCATCTTTTTCAATTGAAATTTCAGTGTAAATTGTTTTCTATTAAAACACTGTTAAGAATAGTAAAATCTGAATTGGTTTATAAATCAACATATCTGCGTCCCTTCCCAGACCTCCTCTTCTCCCTTGTTCAGACCTATGTGAGTTAGTATGTGTTAAAGTTTTGAGAAGTCTTCCCATTTTATTGGTGTTCTACCCATAATGCCAGATCATGTTGGAAATAGGAACCAGGAATAACATGTATTATACTGAATGTGATTTCTGCCTGGGTTTGAATCCTGGCAACTGAAGCTATGCCCTTGGACTGCTCACTTCAGGGCTCCATGCCTCAGTTTCACCATCTGCAAATGGACTTGTGAATGTTTGGTGAGGATATGATGAGTGAAACATGTAATGAGCTCAGAGCAGTGCCCAGAGCAGGGTCTGTGCTTACTATATTGGTTATTATTATTTATTAAATGCTTACCTAGTCTAATAAAGAATCTTTCACTGAGGATCAAGAAAGCTGAGGTTTTGCTTTGCTTTAACTAATGGGATTTATTGAATATCAACCATAGGTCAGCTTGAGGTAGAAGAAATTAACACTGCATAGTCCCCACTCAGAGCACTTCAGAGGGAGACAGAAAAAAGATCAACACCATAGACACTACTGAGTATGCCAGCTAGGATGCCCCACACTGCCTTTCAGGGTGTGGGTGCAGGATACAGGCATCAAGAAGGCTACCAGGACACTTGGAACTCAGTCTTGAAGGAAGGTAGGAGCAGAGAGCACAGGATGGGGGAAGGGGCAGCAGACAGAGGGAAGATGTCATTGGCACAGGGCTGGGCGGGAATACAGGACATGCACAGATTGTGAGTAATTCAATATGGCTAGAGCCAGAGCCTAATCAGAGGGAAGTGGGACAATAAGTCGGCTGAGGAGGGAGTGGAGCTCAGTCACAAAGGAACAGGAACTTGCGGGTCAAGGCGCAGGGCTTGTGGTCTGCCCATGGTTCCGTGGCCCCACGTGAAAGGCCCGGAGCGAGGTAGCTTTGGTGGCTCCAGAGTGATAGGCAGGTGGCTGAAGGCAGGCAGAGAAGCGAGGACTGCACACAGGTAGGCAGAGGGGCAGACACAGACGTGTGGGGCTGGGAAGCTGAGATACAGGCACCACCAGCGGACTGCAGGGAACGGGTGAGGGAAAACACACAGTCCCAGACACCTTCATGACCCCTGCCTTGGCCACCTCAGGGACACCCTGAGCAAATGACCAAATCCATCTGGTATGTAGTTTATGCATAAATTAAGGCTATTTAACTCCTACCTCATTTCCATGAGGTAATAGAAAACAAAAAACAAAACATCAAATTCCCTTGAACTTAAAGGTGAAGAGGGACATACTGTTTCTAGAAACATTTGGTACCCAGAAAAGAAATATCATGAAGACACAGAGCTTCGTTCCAAAGAAGCTTTTGACAGCATGCAGTTAGTTAGCCCAGGTATGTGATCCTAAAATCACACCACATGGAAACACAGCATATCTTTCTCACAGTGAAATGAGTACTACAGTGAGATTCTTTAGCTTCTTACAGTTTCCTCAATATTATTTCATTTTCGATAATTTCTACCTGCCTGGTCAGTATTAAAGCCATAAAAGCTATTTAAGGAATAAATGATCAGTGAAAGATTAAAGAACAATAGCTGAAATACGTGGAACCCACATGCACAAGTGAGTGTTCAGCTAAAGAACCCCACGCTCAGGCACCTTCCATCTTCCCTCATTTCCAAAGGATGTGCCTGTTAAGCTGAATGAAGCTGGTCCTCATGGAGTGCCCACTGGGCTCAGGACACCACATGAGGCACAAAGAGTAAACTGCAGACTGGTAAATACTGTTCTGTTCTGCCTTTAAAAAGTCTCTGTGCTTTGTTCTATAAATGGCTTTCTTTAGACATACTGTGAGATGGCCTGAACTGGGCTATGACAAGGGAAGCAGCAGCCAGGTCATTCCCTTGGGAAGGCCACCCGCTGGCCCCCTTGGTTTGCCATACTTCCAAGGGCCAGAGAAAATGAGCTCCTAGGAGGGAGAGGCGGTCCCCTTAAACAGACTGACTACGGTCTCTTCTCTACTCTGAATATCATCACTCAGTTATGTGTCATTTTTTGGAAGGACATAGGGAACATTGCCTTGATCCTTCTGAAAAATCAATCATGGAAATAGAACTATCAGTTTCGGACTCAAAGCTGGCCATGGAAAAATCACCTTCAATGTAAAAGAAGCACTTAAGATTACAGGGGCAGGTACTATTAAGGTAGTCAGTTAGCAGTGTGCTAGAAAGGGCAATGAAGTGCCAGAAGGCTGTGACAGTGCTGGTCACAGCTCCACAGCCAAGAACCAACATTTCCCACCTATCCACTTTACAGGCAAAGGACAAAGGTTGACAGTTGTTCAGCTAAAAGGAGGTGAGAAAATCATTGGTTGAGTGCTAGGACCCAGCATGTGTGACACTGGACTAAACTCAGATGTCCTTGTTTGAATAAGATTAAGAGGCTTTTTCAAATAATTATTAAATACGTATTAAAACTAGGTAAACAGAAGAAGTAAAGAATGCTTTCTTCCTTCCATGGAGCATGTTTGTTCTCAAGAGAACTAAAAACAGCCTCAGCGTACAGTCCTGATACTTCTGTGCTCATTTCCTAGGCAGAACCAGGACCTGTTACTCCAGTTAGCCCTGAGCCTTCATCTTCCCCCTCTTTTCCCTGTGATTTTATTTTTTTCTACTCTAGCAATTTCTTGGTAGCTCTCTAGTTGTTTCTGAAGTGTGCTCATTGGAGTTCCTCTTGGTGCACTGACTGTGGGCACTGTGACTCGGGTCACCTTCTCTGTGTAAACTGAGTCAAGGGCATATCAACCTTACAGAGAAGTCTCCTCCAAGCAGTATCACTCTGGCATCATTTGACTTGGTCAACTCACTGCTAAAGCTTGAGTTTAAACAGAACTCCTAGAAGGTTACTCCCTTTTCATGTAGGTGTTGATGATTGTAAAAATAAGTTTTTGAGGTAAATGTGACATTTTAGGAATCCTAAAGCAAAACCCAAATGCTGTTGCTCTAGCACCAACTAAGTCCTTGAATATGGTGAAGGCTCCGTGATGTTTTTGCCGTGAACAAAAGCTAAGAAAATGTTTTAATTATCCAAGCAAGTAAATGTAGATCACAGAAGGTGTATGTGCCCTGTGGCAGAAAAAAGAAATCACGGATGCCTCCAAGTTGGTATCGAGGGTAAATATTTCCAGAGTAAAATTATATCAGAGATTAGCCAATTTTCTTATGTATCAATAAATGAGGTTTTTAGACACTTTTTATTCTTTTCCTTTTGTGGCGAGAAAGAACCTGTCAGTTCATGTCAACATGTCCGGTTACGCAAAAAATGAGGTGATAGTATCTCAAGAAATGTTAACAACTCTATTAACAATGAAATAAATTGTAGAGAAAAACACACACAGGCTCACTTCCAAAAAAATAAGTAAAAGTAATTTGGAAGATATTTTGCTGAGGAAGAAACTTGTAAGTAATGTTAGGATAACAGTGATATTAAAAGGATCAAACTGTGTTAAGAGACAAAATGGGATTGCCTCCTTTGTTTACCAGTAAGAACAAGAGAGTGGCATAGCTGGCTTTCAGGGACGCTGTCAGTAGTTAATTTCCAGCAAGAACAGAGCCTGTTTCTCAGGTGGAAGCCAAATAAAGACCCACACTTCACGTAGCCCAGCTACTATCTGTGCTCTCAGGGCAAAGGCCACCATCCTGACTCTCAACCTTGTGCACAGCAAGAAGGACAGTTTAGGGAACTCGAATCCCTCTTCATTAGAAAGTTATAATTCCTTAGCTGGGACACATGTGTAGTCCCACCTACTTGGGAGGATGAGGCAAGAGGATCACTTGGATCCAATAGTTTGAGGTTGCTGTGAGCTAGGCTGATGCCATGGCACTCTAGCCTGGGCAACACAGTGAGACCCTGTCTTAAAAAAATGGTTATAATTCTGATATTAGTGTTCTAAGGAAAAAAGATGTGGAAGAAACACTTCTTTGGGCTTTTCCTTGGGTGATAAGTGACAAGTGATAGTATTTTCAAGTTTAACTCTGTGTATGTGTATATATATCCTAAATAACATGTCAGAAGCTGCTGCCCACTAATAATTAAAAAAAAAAGTACTTAAAATATTTTCAAGAATTTAAAGTTACAGCTAAAAAATGATTAAAAGAGGAATATATAATCTAAAGGCTGAAACAGATATACTGCAATGCAAAGAGCTAGCAGAATACTGTTAAGTCTGAGAATTAACACAGCAAAGAATCTTGAGATAATACTTCCTTAGATCACAGCACATTCCCAACATTCTGCTTTCACCCTTCAGTTCTAAACCCTCTAATAGAAAAAAGGTATCATTTCAGTATTCTCAGGATCTATCTAGTACATGGAGGCATTAAAAACAACTTTTTGGGAATGAAAGAATAGAGTTAATTTAAGTTTCAGGAAGGTAATTTATAAGATGATTAAAGGAAGTATAAAGTAATATCTCTGAGGAAGATTCTTATAAATTGAGAGTGGCCGATGTAAGAATGAAATAACAATAGTCAAGTACATGAAAGGATTTTCCCCTCAATTTGGAGATCATAAAATTGGCTAAAACTATAGCATTAGAACAGCGGTTCTCAACTTATGGGTTGAGACCTACAGGAACTGTATTAAAGAAAGGCTCGAGGCATTAGGAAGGTTGAGGACCACTGCATTACAACATTATAGCATTAACAATACTGGACAGATATAAGCAAGAGGTACAGTGACATACTAGAGTTACCCAGTGGAATTAACCTTTGAGAGGTTACTAAACGTCATGAGCATACTTCAAAACAACCAAGCTTCGTTTACCTAAGCTCACCTCTGGGGCCACCCTAGTTACATGCCCACATTCTACAAGTGCCCCTTCTTTAGCCAACCAGCATGGTGGTAAAATGGGCCTCCCTTCAGGGCTCTACAAGGAGTGGACACAGGTGGCTTCCTTCCCATTTGGGAAGGCACCTCTCCTGGCAGTGGGCACTCCCTGCCCTTAGGAGGAGTTGTCCCTCTGCTCTGGAGCAGGTGGGCCATGTTGTGCCTGTGCTGTCTGTATTTGCAAGAAGGAATTGCCCTGAAAGCCGAGATCACTTCGAAACCTCAAACCCTCAGTTCTTCAAGGGCAGTAAGAAACAGCTGCTCCTGCAAAGGATCAAACGGAGGAGCAAATCTGAAGACAGGTCATCACAGAGTATGATCCAGCATAACCTTTCACCTCTCGAACCCTCAGTTTCCTGCAAAGTAGGTAGCAGACAGCAATGCTTGGGCTGCTATAAAGTTTCTATACAACTGATTTAAAGGTAAGCACCCACTAAGTTAATCTGATTTAAGAACACTGAACAGCAAGAAGAGCTGAATTAAACATGTCCTACAGATTTTAAAAACTTTTTACCTATTTATTCATTTCAGTCAATTTATGGTCAGTATTAAAAATTTAGGATAGGTCAGGCATAGTGGCTCACACCTGTAAACCTAGCACTCTGGGAGGCTAAGGCAGGAGGATGGCTTGAGCCCAAGAGTTTGAGGTTGCAGTGTGTTACGATGATGCTACTGCACTCTAGTCTGGTGATAGAATGAGACTCTGTCTGGAGGAAAAAAATGTAGAATAAATGAATAAAGTCCTCAAATTACTTGTACAATATGATGTTTTGGCATATCTTTCTGTGTATGTGTAAAGGTGCATTTGCTTTATCTCCCCCTAAAGTGGCAAGTTGTATAATTTGCTGTCCTCACTAAACATAATTCCCTACCATGGAATATACACCTATTTTTCCATTTTTGGTGGCTGCATTAAATTCCACTGTATGGCTAAGTCATAAAAAATTTAACCAATCCCCTAATGAGATACAGGAATTGTTTGTAATAGTTAACACTGTGTTAACATTCTTAAACATAAATTGTTCTGAAACCCTGGCAATTTCTGGCTCTACTGAAGTTCTATCTCATTCAATGAAGCAGCTGGACATGCATTACAGACTGGAAAGCAATGGCGCCTTCTTCTCTGAGTCCCACATCGTGTCATTTTCCTAATCCCTCTAATACTAATTATTCAGATGAAAGATTTTCGGACACTACAGTGAAGTTTTTAAAACTTTTTGAAATGTATTTTAAAGGAAATTCCCACAAAACTATTTTAAAATACTTCTCAAAACATGTATTTGGTATTTTCAGGAAAAAACCCATATTTGCAGAAATTAGAAAAACATTAACGAAAGAGTTTTTTGATGCCTGAACCTAAGCTGCAATCCTTGCCTGCAATTTTCTCCTCTCTCTGGTGTCTAGTCTTATTTCCTGAAAAGTTTCTCATATAAAACCTTTCCCAACTAAATGGAAAAAATTTTTTCTACTTCTGTTCCACAATGCAATCTTCATAATTTGCTATTTAAGAACCACTCCATTTTTTTTTTTTTCTCTGCACAAAACATGAAGTTCATTTTCACTGTCTTTTGTTTTCTATTTCATTAATTCCTGTAATTACCTTATTATTTCCTTATGTTCTCTTTGGACAAACTGTTCTTTTCTAACTTCTTGAGCTATATATTTAAATTATCTATATTAAATCTTCTCTTTTTTTAACAAATGTATTCAAGGCTTTGCATGAATTTCAGATTAAAGCCTAAGCTGTATCCCACAGTTTTGGCTGGCAGTATTTTTGTCATTAGTGCTAAGAATGTCAAAATTTCCACTGTGATTTCTTAATTCATGACTTCCTAATAAACGTATTTTTTAGTTTCCAAATTAATCCTTTATCTTTTTATCACTGATTTCTAATTTCACTGCACTGTAAGGCAATGTGGTCCACTAAATAATGATTTTCTGAATGTTCTGGGACTATGTAGCATGTGGTCAAATTTGCAGATACGCACACGTGCCTTCAGCACAAATTCTGTTAGCTTTCAAATCATGATGGGCAAATCCTCTATGCCTTTAATCTATCTGGCGTATTTTAACAGAAACTTATTGGCTCTCCCATTATGGTATGTATTTGCCAGTTTCTCTTTCAAATTTTGTCAAGTTTTGTTGTTACATGTGTATTTTATGGTCATTTTTGCATTCTTTACAGGGACCCCTTTATTCCGATTAATGTTGAATTTGCCTTAGATTCTTTTTTTTCTTATGTCAGTATTGCTACTCTTCTTACTGAGATTTGTCTGGTATGTGTTTTCCTATGTCTTTTCTTTTCAACCTTTCTGAATCAGTTTGAGTTACATTTAAGCAGCACACAGCTGGATTTGTAAAAAACTTAAACTGTTCAGGACCAGCTTGGGCAACAGAGTTAAGACCTCATCTCTATAAAAGGACAGGAGAGGTGGCTCATGCCTGTAATCCTAGCACTTGGGGAGGCCGAGGTGGGTGGACTGCTTGAGCTCAGGAGTTCAACACTACCCTGAGCAGGAACAAGACCCTGTCTCTAAAAACAAAACCAGGCATTGTGGTGGGTACCTGTAGTCCCCCAGCTACTCAGGAGGCTAAAACAAGAGGAATGCTTTAGCTCAAGACTTTGAGATTGCTGTGAGCTCTGATGCCACAGCACTCTACCGAAGGTGACAAAGTGAGACTCTGTCATAAAAAAAAAAAAAAAAAAAAAAAAAAAGGTTAAAAGAAAAATTAGGTGGGTGTTTTAGCAGACACCTGTAGTCTTAGCTACTGCAGGTAGCTAAGAGGCTGAGGTGGGAGGAGCACTTGAGCTGCAGGGTTTGGCACTGCAGAGATCTATGAGCACCACTGCACTCCAGCCTGAGCAACAGAGATCCTATCACTTAAAAAATAAGTAAACGGAGAGTCTGTTTTTTCTGGTCTTCTCTTGGGTAATAAAATGTTCTATTCCCAACTCTGCTGTCTTTGCTTTATGTTGTATTTCTACACTGTAATGACTAACCTCTCAATACTGTACATAAGGCACACCTCTAACAGAAGCACAATTCCCTCATAACCTTAGAGACCGTGCCCACTGGTCATTAGAATGATGTTAGATACCCAATTCGTTTAAAACATCAGCTAGAGAAGTAGATTTGTAGACAGTGCTTTTTGTCAGGGTAGAGAAAGTCTTTTTCTCTATATGGGTATACAGCAGCAGCATCACTACATATGTTGAAAGTTTTCCTTAATTTTGGTGTCTTCCAGATGAGATTTACGCATAGTTCTATGAGAGAAATTATTTTTCTTCTAGAAATAACCACACAGGATTTAGTATTCTTCCTGCTTTTTATCAAAGTTCACCTTCATGTATGGAGCTTTATTGCAGTTTTCCATTTTTTCAACTTAGTACTTGAAATTTGTCTTAACATTATCCATAATAAGGAACAAATCAGAAAGAATCCAACTGTTTGCGAAGGCAGTAGCTGAGCAACTTATGCATTAGCACACTGGAATAGAACATCTGTCAAATGTCTACATATGATCTACACATGACAAATACATAGATTACATTGACATGAAAATGGTAAGTGACCAAACCGGGATGTAAAATACCATGTGCGTGATGCTTACTGCCATGTGCAAATGTAGGAATATAAATTGTGAGCATCCATGCAGTACCTGTGGACCTTAGAAATTTAAAAGTTTGCCTGGGGATGGCTTAAGGCTTTTTCTCACTCATTTTCTTTCTTATTATTTTGTCATTTTAGTCCTGGTTGTCCTGGTTGTCATCTTCTCTTTTCTAAAAGAAAACATAACTTTCAGTTCCTAACATGGCCTAAGCCTATTTCTCATATTTTTAGGTTAACATAAATCAGATCACTGTGGTAAGTTCATATTTCACTACATAAATGTATGACTGATTTCATTTCCTGGCAGTGATATGCATTTGGCAAAAAAAAAAAAAAAAAAAGTTCAACTGAAATTCAATTTAAAGTTTACCACTGTCTGAAATGTGAGGTGCTTTATATGATTTTATTCTTTACCAGATAGTGAGTCATAAAAGGGGAATTTCTGCCTAAAAAGTGAGTACATTCCTTTTTCACAAAAATACAATTGCCCTATTTAGATGGTTCTACTTCCTTTGTCAGGGCTTTGCCAAAAGCACCAAATTGTGACAGTAAAACCATACCTTTCACACTCTATTTCTCCTGCTATCACATACATAACTACAGTGTATATCACAGACTTTTTAAAAATTTTATCAATCTTATTATTAAAAAAATACACATAACATATATATATATATATATATATATATATATATATATATATATATATATGAGAGATACTTTATATTGCTCTGAGTTAAATGTGCTTTTGGTTATTTTCTTTTTCACTGATAGGCAGTGAAACTGAAAAAACATGCTTTTATTTATGTAATGCTTTTGTTTTTTTCTAGAGACCTTGACTATCACCAGTGGATATAAAATGGCTGACAATCTAACTATGCCATCTACAATCCCTCCGGGAGATTACTGTGACCTCTATGCACACCATAACACCGCCAAGGTGTTAATGCCTCTGCATTACAGCCTTGTCTTTGTCATTGGGCTCATAGGAAACTTGTTGGCCTTGGTTGTCATTGTTCAAAACAGGAAAAAAATCAACTCTACGACCCTCTATTCAACAAATTTGGTGATTTCTGATATACTTTTTACTACCGCTTTGCCTACGAGGATAGCCTACTATGCCATGGGTTTTGACTGGAGAATCGGTGATGCTTTGTGCAGGATAACTGCTCTACTGTTTTACATCAACACATATGCAGGTGTGAACTTTATGACCTGCCTGAGTGTTGACCGCTTCTTTGCTGTGGTACACCCTCTACGCTACAACAAGATGAAGAGGATTGAGTATGCAAAAGGTGTGTGCATATTTGTCTGGATTCTAGTATTTGCTCAGACACTCCCACTCCTCATCAACCCTATGTCAAAGCAGGAGGCTGAACGGATTACATGCATGGAATATCCAAACTTTGAAGGAACAAAATCTCTTCCCTGGATTCTGCTTGGTGCATGTTTCATAGGATACGTGATTCCACTCATGATCATTCTCATCTGCTATTCTCAAATCTGCTGCAAACTTTTTAAAACTGCCAAACAAAACCCGCTATCTGAGAAATCTGGTATAAACAAAAAGGCTCTCAACACAATTATTTTTATCATTGTTGTGTTTGTTCTCTGTTTTACACCATACCATGTTGCAATTATTCAACACATGATCAAAAAGCTTTATTTTCCTGATGTGATATGTAGCCAAAGATATTCCTTCCAGATTTCTTTGCACTTTACAGTATGCCTGATGAACTTCAATTGCTGCATGGACCCTTTCATATATTTCTTTGCATGTAAAGGGTATAAGAGAAAGATTATGAAGATGCTGAAACGTCAAGTCAGTGTATCAGTTTCCAGTGCTGTGAAGTCAGCCCCTGAAGAAAACTCACGTGAAATGACCGAGACGCAGATGATGATACATTCCAAGTCTTTAAATGGAAAGTAAAAAGGATCATACCTTGGAGTCATGGCAAAGTAAACTGTATGAAAAACTCTGCAGGTAAATGATCGTTCAACTTGAATTAAGATCTTTTTAAATCTCTTTCATTAGGCACTTTCCCACCTCCAACTTGGAACAACATAAAGCAAAGTTCTATTTGTAAGTGAAATAACATGTCAAAGGGAGGCTACCTTAATAATGCTCAATGTAAAAAGAAAAATTTTATTGTAATAAAAACTTAATCATTACTACTTCCTGCTAATCGTTCAGCAAAAGAACAAAGACTGATTAGATTGTACATTGCCAGTGTAAAAATGTTAATATTGTAACATATTTCTTAAATGGATATTTCTTTCATTCTTAGATTTTTATCCCCTGGATAACATCAGTTTTTTTGTTGAGTCATAAACTGTTTCAAAGAACTCTTTTGGAATAAAGACCAGTACAAAATTATGAGTATGTCCTTCAATGCTCATTGTCAACTGTCAACAGGAATTACAGGGAGAATATAATTAGCAATAGATAGATCTGAGCAGAAGTATTGTAAATGAGGATGGTGACTGAGGCAATGAAAGCACTGAGCCTTTCTCCATACAGCCAGCACAGTCTTTAAGGGCCAGTGCTCACGGATATGGCGAGGACTATATATGGAGGTCACCCCTGGGAAGAGGGTCTACTTGCTAAATTCTTCCTGGGAATAAAAGACATGCATGTATGCTTGGTTTTCTTCAGATGTCTAGGGGGTCATTTTATCCCTTTCCCTCCCAGTTGGTAGCACCTTGCATCTATATTTCAATAGTTTGGGTTCCCAGAAAGCTTTTGGGGGGAGGTGAAGGGATGATGAGCAGTGATGAATATAGTTGTTAACTCACCTGAATAAGATAGGGAGTAAAATGCAAAACTGTAAACTTACAAGTCCCCAGGATCCTTTACATTAAATACTTGCTCAAATGAATACCTTAATATGAGTAACATGACCTTGGCAAGTAGTCAACCTGTCTGCCAGCTCAAATTTGTTTTACAACCAAAACTATCCCAATGCAGTGTTTCTGTTGGCAAAGATAATAATTTTGATAATGAGAGATAAAGAAATAAAATGATATATCATGAGATGAGTAATATTTTCTATTTTTACTGGACTTTGTGCCCCAGATTTATTTTCTTTTAAATTCTTATCTTATTTTCCACTTTTATCCTCTAAGAAAATTAGTCTTAAGGGTTGATTCAACATCATTTACTGGTTTTTGTAACACCTTATAGAGATGCATGTAACCGCATGGATGAAAGTTTGAATCTAGTGCCTCTCCTTCACTCTACTGTGAGCTTTCCCAAGTGAAGGAGAAGGAAGGAAAGAAAACACTAAATTTTATTCAAGGTGGCACTCAGGCAGTAATCTGAGTTGGATCTCTAAAGAAAAAAAAAAAAAACATTGTGAAGGCTACTAAGGAAAACCCAGAAACAAAGCTTCCTTAATTTCAGAGCCTTATTATGGTGCCTGAGTTCCGTGACTATAATGGAGCATAGACTTTTTATGGGATCATGAGCCAACATGTGCCTCAGAGCAGACAAGAGTCTTCTCTGTGTGAATGGGGTTAATTCTTAGGATCCTTCAAACAAGAAAGGAAATTACTCAGGACATTTGATAAAGGGATAACACTCTTTTTCAGTTTTTTGCTTCTTCCTTCTACTATGTCACAAATCCATAGAAATGATTTTATTTAGTCATCAGCAGCCATAAAGCCAAAAAAGGTAAACTCTAACCCCATCTCTGACGGATGTTTTTTTAAACTCTGTACACCAGTCAAACTCAGCAAATCATTCTCCTTCAACAGGCCCTCACTGCTCATTCTACTGACTCTGCAGTGATAGTACAGAGCAGTAAATGCCAGAGGGTAGAAATGGCAGCATGTATTTTTGAAGAACTTAATAATTTACAAAATAGTCTGTATATTACACAGTGTCTTCCTTTTCACAAAGCAGGACAGGCAGGTATAACCTGCACTTTATAAACAAACCTAAGATCATAAAAGGCACCTGGTAAACCAAAGGTAGCATCAGGAATGTAACCCTAACTCTATCCTCGACATAAAGAAGATAGAACGGAATCACGTGGACCTGACAAAGAGTGAGAAGGCTTAAGTGCTTCATTATATGCTAGCAGACTACATAATCCTTAAGTAACAAATGACCCAACAATACGTTGATTACAAACTCGGTCATCTTGTAAGCATCATGAGGACAAGGACCTCATCTGTCATACTGACACAGACCTGGCACATAAAATGTTCTCAGATATCCATTTAATTGACTCGCATGCTTTGTTCTATTACTAAAGGCCTACTGAAATTTCTGTGAAGTTCTTATTCTCAGTGAAATAAGAAATACCCTAGATGCTTAACTGCATATGCTACAGTGAGTACGTGACCGATGACAGGGACACAATGCAGAGCACATGCCCTCAGAGATGCAAAGGAGACAGATGATCAGCTTACAAGCCAATGTGAAACAGGTACAGAAACAATTTGGTATTTCAAGAGTCAAGGGCAGTGGCTCCTGCCAATGAGCAAAATATGGCACACGATTTTAAAAGGGGAAGCGCTGGTCTTAAATTAGCCCTTAAAATGATCTATTCTGGTCAATTTTCAGCCCACTGTAATTGTTATTCTCTGCAAAGCTAAAAATATTTATTCACTGACTATTCAGGTAAAGAACAAAAAATGAAAAGCATGGAGATTAGAAGTGACCCAGGGACAAGGCCCATTCTTTCAAACCCAGGGAGGACAACAAGCACTCACACTGCTGCCAACGGAACTTTTACATTAAATGGCTTAAAAGACAACACCCAAATGTCTGTTCAACTAAAACCTTAATGTGGTAAAAATGAAGGTTATTGATCATTTA
Organism: Loris lydekkerianus; assembly: GCA_963574355.1. Classification (NCBI taxonomy): domain Eukaryota; kingdom Metazoa; phylum Chordata; class Mammalia; order Primates; family Lorisidae; genus Loris; species Loris lydekkerianus. Next base: position 2,194 of record CAUYPK010067647.1, on the reverse strand, counting down.
TTACATACCACTTTCCAAGCATCACACCGGTATTATCTCCTTCAACCCTCATTACCTTAGTAAGACTGTCAGATTTCACCCCCCATTTTGCTAATGTGGAAACCAGAGAACCAAGGTGACATGGCAGGCTAGAGCTGGGATTGAAACCCAAACCATTCAGACGCCACCTTTACTGAAACCTGCTTGTCTTCAGTTGCATCCTCTTGCCTGGGTCCCATATCTCCCTTTTCTATGGCTGCCTGTGTCTTGGCGAACACCCCATCATCACATCTAAACTTCAGCTCATCATTTTTCTCTGTTCAGGGGCCCCCAATTTCGCTGCAAACTCCACCTGCGTTTCCTGTCACCCACTCCTGAGCATCCTCTCCTGCAAGGCATTTGGACGGTGAACAAATCTGTGCTCGGGTTTTCTCCTCTTGCACATTCTCTTGCCCACCTTTTATTTGTCCAGTATCATCATCCTAATCCAGACACTGGCCATCTCATGCCTAAATTACTAAAGTCTCTCTCCCTGTGAGGCCTTTGAGTCAAAAACTTTAGTCTTCTTTGAGGATGCTGTACAGAAATCAGCAGATTTATAGTAATAATAATAAATACTTGCTAACAATTACATAGCATAGTGGTCTAAGCACTTTACATATATAACCTCATTCAAACCTCACAATAACTCTGTACACGTTGTTCCATTTACTATCCTTGTTTTACAGATGATGAAACTATGCCCCAAAGAGGATGAGTAACTTGCCTGAGTTGCCACACAGCTAGTCAGAGGTGGAGCCGGGCTCTATACTTGCAGTCTGGCTCCAGCGTCTGCACTCCACCACTATATTTCTCTCTTAAACAAGTAAAATTTTATGTTCTAGATCCTGAGAAAACCTTGAAGTAGACACTTACTGCTCACCAAATAGCTTCATATTCCCTTAGGATGGCCGGGGGCATGTGGGTATTTCTGGCTAATGGGTTGGAGACCAAAGTGGCACATGTCACTTGTGAGTTGAAGTGTTAGAGAGCAGTGAGGGATGTGGCATCCAGCTCCTCTCCTGCCACAGCCACTGGTAATGTTCTAGTTGGTGGCACCTTTGCCAACCCAAGTTCCTAAATGAGTAAGTGAAGCTCTCACCCCATGCTCCAGACACCTGTGCTGGACAAGTGCTACAAACAAGAAACATACATATTAAGTCAGTCACTTTAATTTCAGGCTTAATTTGTGGTTATAACACAAGTGAGCCATTCTGATAAAACAGATAGTGTTTAACCTACTTGGAATAAAAAGACCAATACATAGAATGTAAGAAGAGAAAAACACAGACACTATCCAGTTCTGCTGGCAAATAAATATGATCTTCCTTAATCCTTTCATTGTGTCATTTCATGCTTGATGATCTAGAATAGTTCCCAGTGATTTACCACATCAAGTCCAAGGTCCTCTCCCACACTCTCAACTCCCTCCACTGCCCAACACTTACCTTTCAAGTTCATTTGGTTGGTTTTGTCTGTGTCCCATGGATAAAATAAGTATTTCCTTTTCATGGGCTGGATTATTTTGCTTCCTCCCCTATTGTTTACACTTTACCCAATCATTCCTCCTCTTATTCTTCTTTGACTACTCAAAGCCATCAACTTCCTTTTCTCAACTTATTTGGCTTTTACAGTCTATGCCACATGGTTTTAACACAGGCGTGTAATTCCTAACAAAGAAGGAAAATACCACACTGACCTGGACACCTGTGGCCTGGCTCTGCCTAGACAGCTGAGCAGCTCTATCCCACTTTGCCCACTCTTTGAGCCTTTCTAGACTAGATTTCAATCTTCTTATCTGTGTTAGCTAATAAAAGCTCTTTGCCAGCCAGCATATTGCCTATGGTCTATTATTTCATAGCATTGTTTCTGTATCCCTCAAGTGAAACACAGACTCCACTGAGACAGAGATCTGGCTTTTACTTCTTTCTATTCTGGGTAGCTCTGAGGACAGCAGCGGGAATGTAAACAATGCTTTAAAAAAACACATGTTGAGTATAAGTTATCAAATATTAGCTGAGGCAGGAGGAATCATGCTACCAGACCTGAGACTGTACTATAAATCAATAGTGATCAAAACAGCATGGTACTGGCACAAAAGCAGAGAAGTAGATGTCTGGAACAGAATAGAGAACCAAGAGATGAATCCAGCTACTTACCATTATTTGATCTTTGA